>PVIU01010525.1:0-69616 GCA_004026605.1 Ondatra zibethicus | reverse complement strand
AATTCTTAGTAAATATTTAATGACTGAATTCAAGAACACATTAAAAATAATATGCTAAGAACTGTTAGTTTCATTTCAGGAATACAAGGGTTGTTCAACATGGATAAATCGGTGTGTGGATTATAACACACAAATGGGCTTCAGAACAGAAATCACAAGATTATCCAATGGCTACATATAAATCACTTGACAAAGTTTCTCATTCCTTCATGCTAAAAGCCTGGAGAAAATAGGAGTTGAAGGAACATACTTCAACATCATAAAAGTTATCTATGTAAATTTATAGTCAACATTATACTGAATGAAAAATGCTGAAAATACATAAGGAGCAATTTTATATTCTTATTCAATGCCATGCTCACAGTCTTAACTAGGGAAATAAGACAAGAAATCTAGGGTATACAAAGGAAAGGAAGAATTTGCTTTTTTTGTTTTTGTTTTTTTGTTTGTTTTTTGAGACAGGGTTTCTCTGTGTGACTACATTGTTTAATGAGGCTGTCAGGCACCGTGTGATTTAATGAACAGACATAAATATAGTTAAAACATGCATGTACATTGAATAAAATTAATCTATATTTTAGAAACTGGATTTAAAAATCACTTAGTTAAATCTTCTATGATGAAAGAAGCCATTTCTTTGAACCAGTCTAATGTTGGATTTGATCTCCTTCATTGAGAGACAATTGTCACGGAGCATGTGAGACAATCCCATTCTCCACAGATGTTTCCCAGTAGATTCCTTGATGAGGATGGAGGAATCACTTCCTTCTGTTTATGCTGGTGCTTCCTCAATCCACAATCTCACTTTCTCCAAGTCATTCAGTCATAGAGAGAACCCTGGGCAGGACAGAAGGATATGCCCTTCTGTCTCCTGTCTCTAGTAATTGAGAAGCTCCACATACCATTCAGGTCCTAGGAAAAGATGTTGCCAGAAAAGTTTAGTTAAGCAGACTGGGTGTAGAAGATTCTACCAAGCACTTCCCCTTGGCCACTGGGATTTTCTTTTGTGGTCCAACCACTCTAGCTGTACCTTTGTTATAACTGTCTTCTTCTGGTCCTAGATGAGCCTTGGGAGAGATTACTTCCATTTCCAGGGAAATTTCACTCCACCGCTCTCCAGGTTCCTCTCCACTCAATAGGATGAAAAATGCAGTTTCAGTCGGTACCACATCCTGGGGTGTAACGGGAAATATCTAAAAGCAATGGCTCTGACCAGGCCAAACCTCCACACTCACATGTATCCAGACCATGTAGAGCCCAGCTGGCCACTCCCATGGCATCCCTAACATTCCTAACTATTGGTGTTGCATTCAATGTCTTCCCCACAAGGCTGTGTGAGCCATTTGGTAGAGGCAGTTTCTAGCTTGCTTAGCACGTTGGGGATTTACTCATCATGTAATAAATGTATATTAAATGAATTAGGGTGGAAAGAGGTAGGTCACCACCAGTTTTTCTTTTCCATCAACAGATATTTTTGAAGTAGCTTCTAAATTCCAAGCATTATCTAGTTTGTAAAAGAAGAGAAAAATGGAGCATCACTTTCAATAGAAATTGATTGAAGCAATTAGTCTAAAACATCTCCCTACAATCTTTACGTACCTGTGAATAAGAGGAAAGGACTTCGGTCTCTAGAAAGTCTAAGACAAAAGGTGAAAAGATTATTTTTTAAGTCATGAGGCTAACACTTCAATACATTAAGTGAATTTAGATTGCATGGACATCCTCAACATACCCAATTTAATGTTTAGAAATAAAGAAATATGCACAAATTTCCCTGTGGTATAACAGAAAGGGCATGGTCATTGGGATAGGTTAAAGCCTGATTTTAGATAGGGAATTTTAATGTAAATAAATTAGCATCAGTTTACTGAACTTTTATATTAATTGATAAAATAATAACTATTTTCTAAGTACCTGCTGAAGATGACCTCAAGTTTTATACATAAAACCCTTATGTTTCTGCCTAAAACATAGTAGCCATTCAACTAGGATTCACAATCTTTGCAAATCTAAATTTTAATAAAACTCTAGACTCATGACAGTAAACATCCTTATCCCAAAGTATCCTATTTCTTGTCATAAAGAAATCAAAATGTTGTCTCTGACTGTGCTTACAGTTTTAAGAGATATGCAAATTAAAGACAAAAATAGTTTTATGAAATGTTTTCTGTTATTCTAACTAGATTGTACAGTTATTTATATGTTGATAAAAATAACAAATTGTTATCTTCCCATAGAAGATATTTGTGTATTATTATTGTCATAGTATTATCATCTAATAAAAATATCTAAATGAGCTTAGGCTCAGAAGATGAATTAAAATTTATTAGTGAACATTTCATACTTTTTCTTATATCTATGATTTTAAAAAATAGTAGATATTATCAAGTGTTTTTTTTTAACCTGGTCCTCAATATACAAATGCAAGGATCTGTAGTATGAAATAAAAAGCAGAAACTCTAAACAAGCCATGAGGGCAGCTTCATCACACTTCAGTGAGTGCCAGTGGTTGGAATCCAATACATGCCAGATGAGTTTCTAGACCCAATTTCAATTCTTGTCTTCTTTTCTTTTAGTTATTCTTCATTGCTCTCCTGCCCATGAAACTTAGGCTTACCCTGAATGAAAACAATCTATGTTCTATAATTAATATTGCCTGTAGATGTGATAATAAAAATATTGCTCTTTCCCCAGGAACATGTCCCCTCTTCATAAAATATTGAAGATACTTCACAGCAGGCATCAGCACTACAGAAGTAGAATCTATATGGCATTTTTTGCCCTCCTCCAATCCTTCTCTTTTACCCCTTTCTCTACACTTTGATTTCTAAAATTTTAAAACTTCTATGGAAAATTGGGGAACAGTGAAAGCTTTTTGTGAGTAGGAATGTTAGATCATTGGCTGTTCTTCCTGAGGACCTGGGTTTGTTTCCCAGCACCCACATCCAGCTCACAGTTGACTGTAACTTCAGACACATATGTAATGCATAGACACAAGACACATGCAAACCAATCATAAGAAAATAAATAATTTAAAATGAATTTTTAAAATTTAAATTAAAAAACCTCTCCGTTTAAATCTGTCATGATTGTCCTGAACCAGTTTCATGTTGGATTTGATCATCTCTGATGAAGAGTTATCACAGAGCATGGGAGATGATCTGTCCTTCACAGATTCTTATCTGTACATCTCCTGACAAAATGGAGGCATCACCTTCTGCTTCTAATACTGGTGGTTCCTCAGTCCACCATCGTATTTAGTCATTTAGTCACAGGGAGAACCCTGGCCAGTATGTCAGAGGCCTCCTCATGTTCTCTCTACCTTTATCATGTGTGTTCTCCTGCCTCCTGTATCTGTGGGAAACTGAATATGCCATTTACCTCCTAAAGGAAGAGTATTGCTCTATTTCTCTTTTAACTTTTCAGGCAACCATAAACAGAAAATCATTGTTTCTCTAACTCCAGAACACATACATATCACAAATTCACAATGATTCAGCTGAACATTTATCCCTCAGTTTGGAAAGGGTGTGTACAAAGTCTGAGAAGTAGATTGTAGCCTGGAGGCTTCACCAAACTCTCACTATTATCTTCACTTTCAATCCTTTTGTCCTTGTAAAGTGGCTGACAATGCCTAGTTTCACAAAGTTTGTTTCTGTGATTTCACTATCTGTTCCTTCATGGTGGCCTCATAACTCAGCTGCTATTGAGACACCGACTGTTTGAGCAACCAGCTGGAACTGATGTGTAAATGTTACATTTTATCATTCTATCACAACTTTAACCTAGGATTACATTTATTTAATAAAAACAGACATCTGCTTTTAAAGATTATGACTTTCTTTGCTTTTGTGCAATAAAGACAGACCTTTCTTATAATGTGCATTGTGGTTTTTAGTATGTGAAACTAAACAAAATAAAAATCTGACCACTGATTCTATGTCTCTTATTTGATATTTGATTCATAGGTTGATACCGATGCCTTGAAAATGTGAATATAATTTATCTCCATCATTTTCATAAACAAAGAAATTAAAAACCTGAAGTGGTGAGTGAAATTCCCAAGTAATCATTCATAAAAATAAGATTAGGACCAGAACAGAAACACATTTTGACCCCCAGTCAAGTCCAATGCTCCTTCCACTGCAGAAACTCATTTTTAAAAAGTGACAAAAATAGTGGGAAATGAAAAGATTAATTAGGAAGAGAAAAAAATAAAGCTTTCTGACAATGCTACAAATAAATGTTGACATTTATAGTGCTTACAGCATCTTAAGGATGGAGTGTGTGTCTTATGTTGTGTCCTCACTCTCTACAGCAGCTTTCTGAGTCTATGCTGCTGGCTTTTCCATTGTACCAACATGAAGAAGGAGGCCCAGAGTGGGGTATGAGGAGCTTACACAGGCTACAACCATTACAATTGGCGGTGAGGTCTGGATACAGAGCTGGCTTTCCCTCCTGTGGACGTGATTTCCATTTATTCAAATGAAACTATATAAAGTTTTCATCAAGAGGTAGTAGAAAGACAGAATTCAAAGCAATGACAAAACTGACATGTAAGAGAAATATCAAGGTACCCATCAATTATAATTAATTACAGGAAAGAGCACGAAGAAATCAGAAACATATCAAGGGACTATATATGAAAATGGGCTACTTATAAAAATTGTCCTACTCATTCTATTTCTATGTCCTCTTCCTGTCCTCGCTGCTCATTATCAAAGTACTCTATGAGTCAAGTTTGATAAGGTTACGGTGTGAGCTTCTGGAACCTAATTCTTCTTTTATTAAAACCTTCATCTTTCAGGAACTCAAACAATCTACTTAGAATTTGTTTTGTGTATCTTTGAGTTCTAGAAGTGTATAATACTTTCTGAAGTGTTTTAAATAAGTTGGGAAAAGTAAGAACTGTCTAACACTTAAGGTCTTGGCTTCTGCCATGTGTGGATTTTTCCCTCTCTAAGAAAAGAGCAGAGAAACTAGATCTTAAACTCAGGCCATGTGTGGCTTCGGTGGCCTTTGCTTTTCTGGTTTAAACAAAATATAAAAGCAGAGGAGATATTTATCTTTTAAGAGTAGTGCTCACCTTTGGGACAATGTCTATTTTCTGTTTCTCTCCAGGAATTATAGACAAGCTTTAAAATATGTAAAAGAACTTGGACAACACATTACAGTGAAAAGAATTAATTACCCAATGAGTCAAAGGTTGCTTGGAGCAGAATGAGAGATTTGGGGATGCTATCATAGAGCCATTAGTTAGCGAAACCTTCTACATGTGGAGCAGTGGGTACCTGTCAGATTTTGCCTCACCTTAGGCTGATCCAAAAAAAACTACTATAAGGTATCTCCAGACACTTCTAGAATCATCTTGTTTCCTGTTTCTGTTTTGAACTTGCCCCAGCCAAACATATTTTTGGGGTTCATACATATGAAATACATATGTATTCCTATGTAGGGATGACCTTGCCTTCTTCATTACAAAAGAGAAATTAATTCATAAATTTACATTATATTTCATCAGAACAGGAAATACTTTTTGAATCAAACTGACAGAATGCCTTTCAAAATACTGTTTTGGCTTGTAACTGTTGTTCTTTAAGCATAACGGCTGCAGCCCTGGGGCTGAGAAGTAAAACTAGAATTACAGCTGTTCAGTGTAATATTCAAATAATGTTCGCTATTGATTTAGGACAATCAGGCAGCTCAGAATCTGTTTCCTTTCATTTATGTTCTTGATATCAAAGTCACTGAGTGTTATGATTTTGTAGTAATGCCATTAGGAGAAAAGATTAATTCTACTGGCAGAAGGATCCTGTATTTTCACTGCTTTGCCTTGACATATTTGTGTGCTCTCTATTCACCAGTAAACAGATAAGGCTATCTGCAAACATGGAAGAACAATGGATTATGAAATTATTCTGACAGGGCATTCATATAAAGAAGACCTTGTAGAAAGTAAGATGTAGTGCAGTCTCTGTTGACCCGGGGCCTATTTTGTAAAAGGTTTAACCTTGTGTTACTTAATAAAATTCAACCCTGATATGGGTCAGGATACGACACAGTGAAGCCTGCGGGATGCATCTGAAGGCAGTGTGGCTCACACAGGGAATGGCAGAACTAAGAAAAAAAAACATCAATATTAGCAGTTGTCAAAGGGTTTGACCCTTAGCCAGTTGTTTAACATACTTGTACTCTGGTTGCCACAGCAAGCAGAAATAACACTTTAAGCATAAAAAGTACCCTCTGCTGTCTTCTTTACAAAATTGGGGTAGGGAATTAATGTATGAAAGCAAACTGATCTCCAGAGGAGCAAGCATTAAAATACATACACCCAAGCTTGATTACCAATAATTATGCTAGGTGATCTCTATCTATATTCAGAAGACAGTGTGAATCTTTGACAGCATAATTGCACAGTGAAGTTGTTTATTTAATTTTTATTTATTGTTGTACTTTCTCTGAAATATACAGAAGAATTTAATGATACATTGAGCCTAGAAGTCAAGATTTTGACATATATATCGTAAATGTTTCTGTCTGAACAGTATTGAACAACTAGGAATGGTCTGCTGTATCCTACTGTTTGTGCTAGAATGTTGGGGACTTGTAAAAATAAACAAATGGAACTTTTAAATAATAATTTTAGCTACTTAATGATGTACAAAAATAGGCAATTCTTACTTTTCTAGAAAGAGGAGTATTACTAAGCAGCTTTTCCCACTTGCCATTCTAAGGCTTGGCTATCTGCTGTGAAAGGCATGATTTTTAAATTAGACTTGATTTGTGGAATTCTTTTTTCTTTATTTTTTATACATTTTGTTGATATTTATTGAGCTCTACATTTTTCTCTGCTCCCCGCCCTGCCTCTCCCCTCCTCTTTAACCCTCCCAGTCCCCATGCCCCTAATTTACTCAGGAGATCTTGTCTTTTTCCACTACCCATGTAGAATAGAACTATTTATGTCTCCCTTAGGGTCCTCATTGTTGTCCTTCAACAGACAGAAGAATGGATAAGGAAAATGGTATATTTGCATGATGGAGTACTACACAGCAAAAAAAATGACATCTTAATGTTTGCAGGCAAATGGATGGAGTTAGAAAACATCATTTTGAGTGAGGTAACCCAGACCAAGAAAGACAATTATCACATGTACTCACTCATAAGTGGTTTTTAAACATAAAGCAAAGAAAACCAGCCTACAAATCACAATCCCAGATTTGTGGCATTCTTCCCTCTTTCCTGGTGTCCATCAACATGGTATCTCCTAATTATATCAGAATACATGTGCTCAGTACCACAACCAGTTCTTTAACTGATTTCTTTTTGGATATTAACCAGAATTAAGACAGCAGTCATAATAACCCATTTATTTTTTCATTAACTATTTATCTGTGTCCAGTGTTTTCTAGCATTGTGTAGTATAATCAGGATATAGGAAGAGAAGTAGATTTTCCCAATTCAGGGATGGAGAATCACAATTCATGGATGACGAAATTAGGAGTGACCTCACACCAGTGATAACAGTGGAGTTGGGATAGGATAAAAGTAGTTGTTATTCGTTAAAGATAAAAATTTGGGGAAATGATCCAATAGTCAGATGCAATTCATGACAAAACCTTAAAAGAGAATGAGATTAGAAGAAATAAAAGTGACAATATGGACCACATGACATCAGGACACTCTGTAGGGCTGAGACCTCAAGAGACAGGGTCACATGACGTCAGGACACTCTGTAGGGCTGAGACCTCAAGAGATAGGGTCACATGAGTGCTCCTTGGAAAGAAAACAGTGCACTTTTACTTTAGTGAGCCACATAGCACAGATGAAAAGCAACTGCCTTTACTATGGGGACAAAAAAAAAAAAAGACAAGAAAACAACTGAAAGATGTTAAGCAGCCAAATCTAGTATCATATGTGTTTAACTTGGCATCATTCTATAGCTACTATAAGATAAATACAATTTGTAGTGATTTTCCCCACATAAGTGGAGCTACTTTATTTGGTCCAGTCTTCAGTATTTCCCACCATTTCCTTTTGGCTCCCCACCTTTGCTCCAGCACACTTGGGTCAAGGATCATTTATGTAAAGCATCTGATAAAAGCAATGATAGGTTTTTTTTAAAAAAAAGGTATAATGGACTATAATTATGAATTGTTTCATTGACGTTTTGTCAATCGTTTGGTTCAATTCTCTCTGGGCTGTCCTGTTTCTGACCTAGCCCCTCTCTATATATTTATATGTCACAGTTGTGTGGCTTGGTCTTCTTGTAGGACTCCTAACAGTGGGAGTTTGGGGGAAGGCTGTCTCCGACTTTTTTGGCTGCTATTGGGGCATTCTCCCTCCTATGGGATTGCCTTGTACAGCCTTAGTACAAGAAGAGGAGCCTACTCTTACTACAACTTGTTATGCCGTGTTTGGTGGATAACCATTGGGAGGCCTGCCCTTTTCTGAAGAGCAATGTGGGAGGAGTAGATGGGAGTGGGGAGAGAGGAGATGGGACATCCGATGGAGAAGAAACTGGGGGAGAAAAGGGAAGGGAAACTGTCATTGGTATGTAATATGTGAGAGAAGAATAAATTTTAAAAAATGTGACAAAATGAGTTAAATTTCATGTCATAAATTCTAGTATTTCAAATGATTACCACTTCATAATTGTTGCTGGGGTTTTTTTTGGTTTTTCTTTTGGTTTTTTTTTTTTTGGCTTTTTGAATCATATGGGGGCTTATTCTTTCTTATAAATGCCTGGCCTTAGCTTGCCTTGTTTCTAGCCAACTTTTTTTTTAACTTAAATTTTCCCATTTACCTTTTGCCTATGGACTTTTATCTTTTCCTTATTCTATATACCTTTCTTTACTTTTTACTCCATGGTTTGCTGTGTAGCTGAGTTGATGGCCCCCTGGTGTCCTCTCTCCTTCTTTCCCCATCCCTCTTTTCCTCCTTCTATTTATTCTCTCTGCCTGCCTGCCCCACCTATCCTTTCTCCTGTCTTGCTATTGGGCATTCGGCTCTTTATTAGACCCTCAGGTGTTTTAGACAGACAAAGTAAAACAACTTCACAGAATTAAACAAAAGAGAGGTAAAAGAATGCAACACACCTTTGCACCAATAAACAGATGTTTCACAGCAAAAAAATGTAACACATTTTCAACTAATATTCCACAATACACAATCTCTAAGTTTTGTACAATTAACAGTGTTAGCTCCTGGAAACTGTCTATATGAACCTTGTTTTACATAGATTAGTGAGTGGATGTGCTGGGGACCAAAAGCAACACTGAAGATCATAAATCTGATTGCCACAGTGCAAATCATTCTCAATGTGACTTTGGGACTTGTGATAGCGTGCTTACAAATCTTTGCCTGGTCTTTGGCAGTATCAGTGACACAGGGAACATGAACTTCATTTATCAAGGCTTATGGCTGAGGACACAAGGTTTGCCAAACAGTGATTTGGAAAGACTCTGTTTTGGATGGAGAAACATCAGAAAGTGCCGTGTGTGTGGAAACGATAAAAAGTGAGGTCTGACCTACGGTAATATAACTCTAGATAATATGACTATTCTATATTTCAGATATTCAGCTGATATTACTCTTAGTTGCGGTTTAATGAAAGTTTTTCAATTGCAAATTCCTATCAAAGGAAGACTACACAACTGCATCATTGAAGGATATATTTAATAAAGGATGTTAGTAGATGGAAAAACAGGAGGAGGAGTAGAAAGGGTGCCTTCCCGTGACTCTCACACTGACTGAGTTCTCTGTGGGCTTTCATTTACGTTCGTGTAGAGTAGATGGCTCAGGGTAGGTCTATGGTGGATTTCAAACTAATTATTATTCAAGATAACTGTGTTACACATGCAAATATAAAACATACTGGATAAAATTATTTGCCTAGGCTAACCTAGGAGTGGAAAGTGCAGACAGTTTTTACTAGGAATTTTAAATGCTTGTGAATGATCTGGACTTCATTTAATGTGCCTTTCTAAAGGTAGCTAAAGTAGGGGGTTCATGGCTAAGCCTACTGAGTATTCATCAGTTTTGTAAGATACATTTTCTGGGAACACTGACACATTTCTGGCATCCTGTGGAAAGAAGAAGATGGCTCGGGTGATGAAGGGCTCTCTGTGCAAGCATGGTGAGCTGACTTTAGATCAGCAGCATCGATATTAGAATACAGGCACTGGCCATGTAGTGGTTGTGCACACCTTTAATCCTAGCCCTTGGGTGACAGAGAAAGGTGAATCTCAGTGAGTTCAAGGCCAGCCTGGCCTACAAAGTGAGTTCCAGGACAATAGGATTGTTACACAGAAAAACCCTGTCTTGAAAAACAAAACAAAACCAACCAAACAAAAAAACAAACAAAAAATGCAGGCACGGCATGGCATGTCGATAATCCAGAGCTGAGAAGAGAGACAAGCAGATCTTGGAAGCTCACTGATACAAACCTAGCCAAGGGGGCATGCTCAGGGGTCAATGAGAGACACTGGTACAAAACAACCAAACAAGTGGAGAAATAATTTAAAAAGACATTTGAGGTCGCCTTTTAGTCTCAATATGTTTGCACTCACATGTGCTCTTGAACTCACATGTACCCATGCACATACACAAGAACATGTAGGGACAACAATATACAAATATAACAAAAAGTTATTGGCAAACTAACATCTGTATTTAAGAGGTACAAAATTGATTTTTCTCAATTCATCTCTCCCACGAGACTTCTAAAAATGGTCCAATAATCACCTATCCTGTAATTTAAGAAATAGCTACTGGGGGGAAAAAAAAGCTGAAAATTTTATTAAGCACCCTGTCAATAGACCAAAAGAAAATCTTGACTTACCAAGCATGGAAAGCAATTGTGTTAAGACTACTTTTAACTAGTTTGTTTAAAGCATTTTTTTTTAATTTGAGGAGAGATTTAAAAGACTGAGAAGTTAATTTTGAATGGAGACATATTCTTTCTACTATGTATAAAGTGTCATGTCTAAAACGGGGGCACAAGAAGAAAATAAACCATATGAAAAAATCACTTTACTAGAATATAATCACTGAGGTTGTTTTCATGACTCTCATGTGAGGCATAACTACTAATACTGCAAGTGTAATTTGCTATGTGACCACAGAATGATGGAAAATCAAGTTTCCTTTCCGGACCTACCTTTTATTGGTAGGGCTATTCAATGTTCTGCATCGTTCCGTCACTTTCCATTCCATTCTGGAACAATCTTATCCCTTCCTGCAGTGTTAAATAACATTTATAACCCAAGAATTCCCAGAATCCTTTTTGCGTCCAAGACTTCTCCTCGGAGCTTCAGGCTCAGCTAGCTGATTCTCTGTTTTAATGTCTTAACTTGACTGTCCCACAAGTGTATCAAATTAAATGTCTTCATCAGTCATGGTTCTTAGTCACAATCATCAGACGTGGATGATGTATAAGAAAAAGACACTGTTGGAGAAACACTGAGAAACTCACAGAACTGTGACCACATTTCTTGAAGAATATAATGAAAACCACGCACAGATCAATGGCTACCACAACGTCAGCTTTCTCACAAAAACCTAGATGGTTAAGTATTTTAAGTATTGTGGCTACACACATTCTCACATACTTTGTTTCATTTTTACAACTTCTAAAAATGTGGAAACCATTTTTACTTATGTGTCCTGTGAAATAAACAATAATGGGACTCAGGGATACAGTTTTCAGCGTCTGGCTATGGATTAATGTTGTTATCAGCAACTAATTTCAAGTTATACATTAAAATCTCAAAGATAACTTATAACCCTATTTTTTATCTATCTTCTAACTATTCAGAGAAAATCGATTGAGTGGTCTTCTGAATGTTTAAACGTGGTAGGACCACTTGTTTCTTAATGGATTTCACAGCCTACTGACGATAACTTTATATAGAAATGGAGGTGGCTTTGAGCCACCTTTAAGACTTCTAGTCTTTTTCAGGGTCCTGATGCACTGTTCATATGGCTGAACGAGTATTTCTGTTGTAAGGCGGAGCGGGCCTGCTTTGGGTCCCGGCCGCCCGGCTCAGGCCGCCCGGCTAGCTTACACCCAAAATAACAACACAGAAATTGTATTAATTAAATTACTGCCTGGCCCATTATATCTAGCCTCGTCTTGGCCAACTCTCATTCTTGATCTAACCCATTTCTATTAATCTGTGTTCACCACGAGGTTGTGGCTTACTGGGAAAGTTTCCTAACCAGCGTCAGTCTCAGACAGGAGTCTCATGGTGTCTGCCACACTGCCCTTCTTCCTCCCTGCATTCTGTTCTGTATCCTCCGCCTACCTGATTTCTGCCCTATTAAAAGGCCAAGGCAGTTTCTTTATTCATCAATGAAAGCAACACAAATACAGAAGAACCTCCTAAACCACATTTCATTTGAGTCAATTAGCTTTTCTTCCTTTCCATGAATGTCATTCCTTGTCCTAATGCAGGCTATACTCACAGTCCTCCAGTTACTGGAAGTCATTGGCTCATTTTTAACTCCATTTTTGAAGGCTGAGTGCAACATATTTTTTTCTGACTACTCCACCCAAAATCAAGTTATTCTTCTTTTCAATCCAAGAGTAGGCTGTTATATTTCTGCACAGCTCATCGCTCTGACTACAGCTACTTAATTGACTCTTTGTAGTGCTTGTCTCTTCTAGAATGTAAATGTCAAGGGAAGGACAAAGTTGGATCCTTTCTTTGCTATAAATTTCATAGCAAACATCTTATCATTTTCCCCTGAAGAATTATCAGTTGAATGAAAAACTAAAGAGATATATCATCCCAGCTGGAAAAGTGCAAGAAAACATTCTCTGAGCTTGTATAATTTAAGAATACAAAGAATTTAGAAAGGCGACTTAGTAAAGTTTTAGATGGAATCATGGGACCTCAAAGAGTGAGCTATACAAAGCACTGAGTTATATGGTAATCAAAGGATAGATAAGGATATTATTTAGAAAACTGGGTTAGAAGCAAATTGTAGACCATCATGGATGCTGAGATGAGAGACATACTTTATCTTAATTGCCTAATAGGCTATTCTCCTATGGTGTTCTGTGAGCTTTTAATATCTTTAAATCACTGTAACTCTGCAAGGGAAGGCTGTCATAGAATGAGTCTAAGTTGAACTTCAGCATCCCTCCCTCCTGGTGCTCAAATTCTTCTGTATCTTCTACCTATTGAATCTATTTCTAACTATCCACTGTGGCAAAGGTAGGGGGACTCATGCCCTTTTTTTGCTGATTGAAGTTTGGAGAACCACTCCCACTAAGTGACTTTCACTGATTTTGATAATAGAAGTTGATTATGTTGGTGGTACCCATGTAGCAAGGAAGTGAATGGCCACAGGCACACAGAAAGGAAATAAAGTCAGTCTAAGAAGATACAGAGAACTAAATTCTGCCAACAAACATGTGAGATCAGAATTGATCCCTCATAGAGGCTTGGCAAGATACCTCAACCCATAGTGAAAACTTGGTTGATGTCTTGCAGAAACTAAACTAACTAGAGGCTTCTGATCTATGGATACCATGAGGAAACAAAGCCATGAGATCTAGATCTGTAATAACATTTTTAACTAGTAATAGATACTGAAGATGTGTATTAGAGCTAAATTATATCCTCCATCCTTAATTTATTTGCTCAGTTCCTCAACCCTCACATCTCAGAATGTGGTTGTATTCAAAGATGGGTTTCAATAAACTAGGAAAGCCTGATCCAATATTAACTGTTACTATGTCTTAGTTACTTTTCTATCGCATTAACAAAACAGCATGACCAAGGTAGCATATAAAAAGATCATTTCAAATTGGGGCTCAGGGTTTCAGAGGATTCGAGCTTGTGACCATCATGACAGGGAACATGGCAGCAGTCTAACACACATGGGGCTGATGCAGTAGCTGAGAGCATACATCTGATGCACAATAGCACACTAAGAGAGAGAGTTTACCCAGAATGGCATGGGCTTTTCAAGCCTCAAAGCATATCCCAACTGACATACCCGTTCAATAAGACCATACCTCCTATCCCTTTCCAAACTGCTCTACCATCAGTAGACCAAGCTCTTAAATAAACCAATCTATGGATGCTATTCAAATTACCACACATTATTGTAAATAAAGAAAAGGTAAACATCTAGAAAATAAGAGGTTGGAAAGACCAAGAGAGGAAGTGACCTTGGGTGGCATCCGCCTGGAGCAGAACTCTCTCATAGAATCATCAGAATAAACCAACCTTTCCGACACCATATCCTTAAACTTCCAGCCTTCAGAATGGAGAGAAAATAGACCCCTGTTGGTTATACCATGTGCTCACAGATAAGTAACAGAGCTGTTAGAAAACTAGCATGCTGCATGATGCTACCTTTCCTTTTAAAGATTATGTATGAATACCTAAAGGCTTCTAGCAATTTGAGGAACCTAGTGAAAGCAATACTGTCCCACCATAGAAGTGGCATGCTGTTAAACAAGGACAGGCCACAGCTACAACAAATTAGTCAAGTTTATTTTTATTAAATTTATTTTTAAAATCTTCGTACAAGCAAAGGTTTTATATTGAGCAAACTTTCCTCAGCGCCCATCTTTCTCTGCTTTCTTGTCTAAACTTCCTACCAGTAGGCCACCTTTCTCACCTCAACAGGTTTTCCTCTATGGTAGTGTCTGATATATGGATGTGACTGTACATATCCTCTATAGTAGTGTCTGATACATGGATGTGACTGTACATATCTTCTATAGTAGTGTCTGATACATGGATGTGACTGTACATATCTTCTATAGTAGTGTCTGATACATGGATGTGACTGTACATATCCTCTATAGTAGTGTCTGATACATGGATGTGACTGTACATATCCTCTATAGTAGTGTCTGATACATGGATGTGACTGTACATATCTTCTATAGTAGTGTCTGATACATGGATGTGACTGTACATATCTTCTATAGTAGTGTCTGATACATGGATATGACTGTACATTTCTATATAAAAGTTAAGGAACTACAAATCAGAGAAAACATGCCATCTGTCCTTCCTCCTGAGGCTGGCTTAATTTAATTATCTCTACTCGTGCACATTTTCCTACAAAATAAATAGTATCATTCTGTTTATGGTTGAAATATGCACATATACAGAGAGAAGGGAAGGGAGTAGCATTCTCTTCCTTATCCATTCTTTGATCAATAGATACCTAGGCTGGTACATAATGCCACTATTGTGAATAGTGAGGCAGTAAACACTGAAGCATGAATAACTTTGTGAGGTGTTGACTTGCATCTTTTGGATAAATATCCAGGAGTGGTAGAGCAAATTCCTATAGAAGACCTATTCTTAATTTTTGGAGAAATGTCCATACTGATTTCCATAGCGACTAGATTAGTTTCCATTCCTAGCAACAGTGGATGAGGTTTCCCTTCTGTCTACTTCCTTGCCAGTAATTTTTATCACTTACTTTCTTAATGAAAGGAGATAGACATTTTTGTTTATTAACTTTTTGTTAATGTTTAAGTTATAATACTTTCTTCATGCTGTCTTTTCTAATGTTTTATGTGTTTGGATGCTTTGATTGCTTGTCCATATATGACTTGCCTACCTGGTATCCATGGAGGCCAGAAAAGGGTGTCAAACCTCTTAAAACTGGAGTTGCAGACAATTATTGGCTGCCATGTGGGTGACAGGACTCGAATCGGGGTCCTCTGGAAGAGCAACCTGAGATCTTAATGACTGAGCCATCTTTCAAAGCCCACTCTTGCTTTTATAATCAGGTTTTAGATGTGTTTCTCTTAAAGGATTTAGAATTTTTAATTTCTCAGGCCTCTATTCAATATGTTAAGGTATTCCGCAATAATACTCTTACAATTTAAATATGTTTCTTTATTACTTATTTCCTATAACATTTAAAATTCAACAATGAAAAGCTTAGTTAGCTTGTTTGTAACTTGCAGTCCATGGTGAAATGCAGCCACTCTCAATGGTTGAGCTGACTGCTCTCTTTAGAATGACCGTGCATATGTGTGTATACAAAGTTGGGAGCGCAGATATTTCAAAAATGCAATGAGCTATTTCTCAAGACATTATTTATTGGATTTGGCAATATCACCCTATGGTCTGATGTTTGGAGAAACTTGATTGAAATGATTACAAATAGCTTTCTGTTTTCCATTCATTTCAGTTCAGATCAGGGTTGTGTATTCTCTTACGTATAATAAATGTCAAAGTACTCGTGGGTGGTTTTCAGGCACTGAATGTGGTTTTTCAGCTACTAATTGCCAAGTTGGAGTTTCACAATCAGACTTCTGAGACAGGATTCTCTAAAGCTTTGATCATGTCTTTTTTTAGCTAAATGTGTTTGGAATGAGTTTAGAAGCAGTCGTTGCTTGCTGGGGGTTCCTCTCCATCTCCCTGACAGCCATCCTCTCCTCCTTTGATTTGACTCTTTCTGTGAGCCTCCTACATCAAGTTCATGGTGTCCTTTGCATGACCTCTGGTTCGTCCTTAATCTTGATTATCTGCTGGTACCAATTCATAGGTTGTACTGATCTGAGGTGTCACTTGATAAAGGAGGAGCATACTTTGTCTCCAAGGACTTTCCCAGAAAAGAGTCCATTCTCTGTGCCAAATTCCTCACCATGAGTCTTTAAGCTTTACAAATAAGGTTTCCATATTTTTCATTTTCCTAAAATAATCTCATCAGACTCACTACTGATTCTCTTACTGGCAAATACAGTAGAGACATTTCTGTACTCACGACTACTTGAAACTTTAAGCCATTTGCATGCAAGAAATATTAGAGATCCCTGGCCTTTATATGGCCAGTGTCCCTCCTTTTGGCTCACTAAACAATCCCAGGACCCATAGTATGTTCTTCATTCTTGGGTTATTCTTTAACTATTAATGCCTTATATTTTCTCTCCTAAGTTTCTCTTTTCTGTGGTCTGCTGAGAGATCTCATTCAATCCTATTAGCTCACAGACAATATGATGATTACACAATGTCTCCGATTATTTTTCCTTCAACTCAGGCTGTTATACTGAACTCTAGACTTGTATACAAAACTTTCTAGAGAGAAAATAAATGAATATATATGTCAATTAACTATCCTCCTGAAGTTTCTACTTTGTACCTTTAAATCTGTGTTTGAGAACAAATTTTCCTTTGTAATATTTACCTTATCATTGCAATGAATAGTACCAGCAATCTTAAAAGAATGGGTAAGCAGTCAGGTCCAAGTTCCTCATCTAGCCAATGACCTGACAGTCTAGGTTATCTCTGCAACTTCCCAACCTAAACTCTTATGCTGATTTCCCCAGATGACTTTGCTTTTCAAATTTTTATTTATTTTTACTGCATCTAGTCTCATTCCATCTTGTTTTCCCCCTACTACTTCCTCATAATCTTACTAAAAGTTGATGCTTATCATATTTTATACTGCCCATATAATGCCTTTTGAAAATAACAAAATATTATTCACTATTTAGTGTCCATCTTCTCTCGTGTCAATGTTTATTTCCATAGAATCTATCTTCCATCAGTGCAAACATATCTTCCTGTTCCTAGCTTACTATTCCTTTGATTACTTGGTTTGCTAGAACAACCTATACCCCTGACATATCTGCTTTTCTGTAATTGCCTGAAGTTATTGCTAATTCTCTAACTCAGTGCATTTCATCGTTTTAATGTCTTTTCCCCAAGCACTAGTTTACACTGATCACTTATTCTTTGTCCCCTTTTAATATGTAACAATATGTTCATCACTCTGTTAAAGTGCTTCTAAATGACAGCTATGACCTTGAAGATTAAATATCCCATCTAGCTCCCTGATCCCACTCTGTTATATAATCAAATGGACTTGGTACTTCAACAATGTTTCTAGATCATTCTCTTACTCCTAAAAGCTCTATGTCCCCTGCTCTGTTAATGTCTTTCTTAAAATGTTTATAACCATTAAAGGATCAGATACAGGTAGAAGAAGCCTATTAAAAAGCTAATCTGAAAGACAAGGGATGCCTTTATGGCCTGGATTCTTTCTTTCATGAAGAGATGAAATGCTGTATAAAGAAAGAAATGAAATGAATAATATATGCAATATGAGTCCTTTCTCCTCCGACAAAACTGTTGAGTACTCTTGCTGTGTTAGGGCAGGCAAAACAGGTTGTTATGAGACCTGTGTTTTTCTTGCAAAAAGGAAATAAAACAATTTACCTCTGAGATGTAGAGGTAGATGTTTGACCAGAAAAGAAGTAGGTGACTAGACTCTAAGGAAAGGCTGAAGGGTCTGATGCCCTTCTTCAGAGTTTTGTCTGTGTGCATGCATAGGGAAAGTAAGATGTTGTATTGCCTTAAAAGCAAAAAACAGAAAACTGTTTTTTCTAAATGCTCACTGTGAGGAATTTTTCTCAAAATCTTCTCTGCATTGTGATAGAACGTACTTACAAACAATAAATTAAAATAAAAAGGTAAAATTAAGCAAGACAGAAATGAAACTAAATGGCAAGGAGAGCTTATTACAATGATACTAAATGTATAATAACATATATTTATATGCATCTCACTTAGTAAGCATAAATTATCTAAAGAGAAATGGTGTGGGATAACTCCCCTGTATCCTGTGAATATGTTTATTTTATAACAAACATGCTGCTTTAGTCTATAGCAAGGCAGGATAAAGCCAAGTGAGAAATCCAATACACGGAGAAGAATGGCAAAGTCGGGGGAGATGCCATCCAGCTGCCGGAGCAACAAGTTGTACTAGAAAATAGATAACAACACAAAGCCAAGTGGCAAAATATAGACTAATAGAAATTGGTTAATTTACGTTGTAAGAGAAAGTAAGTAATAATCCTGAGCCATTAGCCAAATAGCTTGTAATTAATATTATGACTGAGAGATTATTTAAAAGTGGATGCAGGACTAGGGGAAGAGTTGACAAAAAATCTGTTTACAGAGAAGAATGATATCTTATTTTCTGTTAAACATGCATGTTTGCGTATGTGGGAGTACATGCATGTGCAGGTGCAGGTGTGTATGTGTGAGTGTGTGAGTGTGTGAGTGTGTGTGTGTGTGTGTGTGTGTGTGTGTGTGTAAGCCAGAGTACTACATTAGATATTATTTCTTTGATATTGTCTGTTTTAGTACAGTCATACGTTTGACCTAGAATTTGCCAAATATGTGAGGCTATCTGGACAGAAACTTCAGAGACCCACCTGACTCTTCCTGCACACTACAAGAGACTACAACCCCACTGACACACCCATTTTCTTCTTTTTTATTTGGGATCTAGGAGTAAAACTTAGACTTCATCTTGACTGAACTGTCTCCCCAGCCCAGTGTCTTACTTGTGAGGCAGTAAGGGGAGGACTTCTTGGCACATGAAATTCAGTCAAGAAAAACTTTTTGAAATGAATGGGCAGGAAGACTTCTCAACTGGCAAGAATCATAAAATTATATTTAACTGCAAAAAAAAATGTTTCTGAAGCAATATAATCTGTTAGCTAATTTGAATAACATACTTGAAAATTCCACACATTGTGTCCTGTTTAATTGAGTTATTCCATTACTGCTTCTAAGATTCACACCCTCATGATGCTCTGAGCCGCACATTGTGCCCTGTTTAATTGAATTATCCCATTACTGCTTCGAAGATTTGCACCCACACAATGCTCTGAGTGTCTCTCAACATGGAAATGGTAAAGAGGAAACATTTGTGCCTCCCCACACCTTTACAGAGAGGGTGGCTTGCCTGCTGTGTGGCCACATAGCTACAACCTTCTGCTTCTACTACACTGTGTTCAATGATCTCAAATGTGTCTATTCATACACTAAATTGATTCCTCCAAAACAATTGGTTTACTGAACACACAGTAATGCTGGTTGGTAATTTTTTTAAAGTTACAATTTAAAAATTAACTAATTGTAATATTAATTTTTCTAGGTTAAAAATGTTTGAGTAAGTTAATAATAAAACTATAATTTTTAATCTCTTCATCAAGCCTGTCCACTGGCATTTATGTTCTGATCAAATCACCAAAACACAGTGTGATAGAGTTGGTGATTTATGGAAATGAAATTTAGTTGTATCTTTCTACAAGCAAAACTGCATAGAAGAGTACATTGTCTGCTTTTATATGTATTTTTCTTAATACTAATATGTCACATGTC
The DNA here is from genome assembly GCA_004026605.1 of Ondatra zibethicus. Taxonomy (NCBI): domain Eukaryota; kingdom Metazoa; phylum Chordata; class Mammalia; order Rodentia; family Cricetidae; genus Ondatra; species Ondatra zibethicus. Next base: position 49,454 of record PVIU01010525.1, on the reverse strand, counting down.
TTTCTTCCTGTTCTCTGCATTTCCTGACTCTTAGCTCATCAAGCCAAAGATGTATTCTGTTTTTATTAATGACACTATAAAAAAGTATGCAAAGGAGGGAGATTGCTGGGGAGGTACAGAAGTGATAAGTAGCAGAGGGTAGAAGGAGCAGAATTGATCATGAATATGACCACAATAAATATGTATGTGTGTGAAATTCTCAAATAATGAATAAAAACTATTATTCAAAACAAAAAAACAACTAGTACCAAGATGAAATTCACACACACACACACACACACACACACACACACAAAGCCATTTGAATTCTGAAAGCAAGGACTTTGATGGAATCTTGTTTCTTTGTGTATTAAGTTCAAAGAGTGTCTGGGACACTCTAAATGTCAGTATTTGTTAAACATTTGTAGAAAGAGGAAATAACTGACCATTGAAAACTACTTTTACAATATAGACCCACTTCCAAGTGCAGGTGGGCCACTGAGAATCTATTAGCCTTGGCAGGGGTCCCTTCTTCCTGGAAACTCTTCTCTTCCTCTCCATCCAACTTACAAACTGGTCTGCAGTCAGTCCTGTCTTCCCCCAGAACGGAGGCTAACCCCAACCACCAATATTCCAAGTAATAACTGTGTTACCAGAGACCTAACTGTAGCCTAGCTAAAGCCAGACCCAACTGTAGAGCAGTTGCAGAACAACCACCTGTCCAAGTACCACAGATCATCCCCTCTTCCTCCTCCAATATGATGCCCACTAACTCTCCTCCTGAACTAGAAAGTGGAAGCTGCCTGTAACCCAGCTCCACCTGCCCAGGTATATTACAGAAACTCTTACTTTGTAAGAAGCTAGTGCAAATAGTGTCCATTCACTTATGTAAGGAATGCAGCTCATGACAACTGGAAGAGAGGGCTGTTTCTTCACACAGGCGCACGCGCGCGCGCACACACACACACACACACACACATCTCACACATCTCACACACATATTCACAATTGTACACATGTACACATATTCACAAACACACACACACATCCATACACACAAATATTCACAAACATGTACACACAAGCCTCAGGCATAATGAAGAACTGGACAAACTGAATGGTAGGTACAGTTTTTTTTAAAAAATCCTTTAAGAGGGGAAAACCACAAAATACTATTCTTAAATAACCTCAATGAGCTACAAAAAGGACAAATAGACATCATCCAGATCAGAAAATAATTTCTGAACAAACTGGGATGTTTAATAAAATTACAAAGTGTTTACTACTCACTGCTTCCTATACTTGCTATGTAAAGCCATTCCTATGTAGAAATAGTTTACTTTTGCTTTCCTGTCATTTTCATCTCTCTTGTCATTCCATAACTTCAGCCTCAGCTGCTTTTGCTTTTATTTGATAGCCTCTATATGTTCAGGATGAAAGGTTCACTTAAGAATTAACAGGACTTCTGCCAATCCTCTACTCAAATTGTCTGAGAAAGTACCCATTGGCCATTCCTACACAATGGAATAACTTCAGCATGCCATGATCGTTAAGTGCCTTACTGAAGACTTTTTCCATGTAATGAGTTTTGCTGAAAGGTCTGCATATTTTAACCATTCATGAGTTTTGACTAGTTTTCCTTAAGTTGCCATGTGCCTATCCACCCCCAGTCAGAGGTGCGGATTTATTAGGTACCAATCCTGCTCTCAGGTTCAGCCAGAGGAAACACAGAAGTTATAGTCTGGCTGTTATGAGGGAGGGAGATGCGATAGAAAGGTGGCTGGCAATTTTCAGCCATGAGTTCAGGAAAATGAAAGGAATACAGAGCCTGAGCAGGGACACGCTTTCCAGGGACCAGTTACAGACACACGCCATTCCCTCCATCCCAGTCAACAGTCGCCATAGACACCGTGTACCTGGCTCCTCTGCTCTTACTGCACGAGAAGAACAAATGTCTTCACACTGACTCTGTTATTGGCAATGATACATTCAACCTTAGCTTCTCTGAAGAAATAATGAGACAATAAGTAAGCAGTGGATAGAAAAACTGGCAAGAGCTATAGCAATTGCTATAATCAAATCAGAAGATGCTTCTGCTTGCTTCAAGTTTATCTGTTCCAGGTAGCTTTGCTGGTTTCTCAGAAAAGCTGCCTCTTCTTACGATGTCTTTTAGATGACACTATGGTCCAGATTTCATTTATTTCTCAAACTTGGACAAAGTGTGAGACACAGTAAAACTAGTATAAAACCTACATTTTGTGACCTTAAAACCATGGCATGGAAAAGTAGCCTTCTCTCTCTTTTCTCCATCTCTGACAACTTGAGACTGGGTGGGACCTTTTACTTTTAACTGTAGATATTGTTTGATAACCCTCTGTAGATATCACAAATGATTACTTATCACAAACCCCAAAATATTATCACTAATAGTCATTTCTGTTGGAACTAATTTTATCATTTATTTTTGACTGAGTAAAACCAAAATTATATTATGCACATATGTATACATATATAAATATATATGTGTGCGTTCATATTTATTGACTTTTTCTAGCAGATAGTCTGTATATTCATGGAATCTCATTTATTTTGCATTTCCTTCACAATTATCTATGAACAAACTGACATTTTCAAACATCAGAAATTTATATTTGTATACAATGACAAACATATATTCTGCATGCATGCTATACAAATACATAGTAAATAAGCCTTACGATATGTTTTATTGATATATTTTAATCGGCTTATCTTTATTCTTACTTCCTCTCTCACATCCTAAGCAGTTAATAATCTCCTACCATCCTCCAGCTCTTATAGTATTATTGCTCATTTAGAAGTGATGTTTTTTGATTCTTGACTCAGTCCCAGAAGGACAAAGACCTGTGATGTGGGTTAGGCATGTACCTACTTTCAGTTAAAAGCACAGAATTAGTCATTCCCTCATAACCTCTTTGAGGTCTTGGGTTTGAACCCTAGCACCACTAAACAAAAGAAACAAATCAATTCTTTATGATCTTATAACAACAGAAACGATATTGTGGGAAGGGCAGCAATTATATTTTCTGCTGGAGTAGGTTTTGTAGAAGTGGCCTCTGATTTGGGGGCCAGTAGCTGTGAGACTGACACTGAAAAAAGTACTCCTCAGTCACTTAGTCTTTCCTGCAACTCTGGGAGAAATAATGTCCGCTGCCCACAGATGATACAATGAGGAGTCAGAAAACCCTCAGAGAAGCTAAGTGACTGGTCGCTGACACCCCACATATTTCAACTGCAGAGTGAACAATTCGCAGATAACTAGGTTTTTCCCCCTCTCCTCTGCATCTATGACCTTAAGCCCTAGAAAAATTAATGTTTAGCAGCCCCTGAAGCAAAGAGTTAATGGGGTTAAAACGAAGACTCTTGTAGGTCAGACTTCAGGAAGGCACATTTTGAAGGCTTCATTACCATGGCTTTCACTCTAACACCATGAAAATACAAGTTTCCCACCTGGCAGATTTCACAGCAAGGAACACACCAAAGTCAATTAGGTTTACAGCCCAGTATTCCTTGCACCATAAAGGAGCCACATGAGAGCTGTGTTCAAGGAAGTGTAATTAAAAGTCATTCCCACCATCAAGGAAACTATTTTTTAAATTTTCTGATAAAAATTATACTTAAAATGGCATTGTGAACTCCAGAAGTTTCTTTCATAAAAAGCAAGAATAAAAGTGCACAAAATAATGTTAAGGAACGGTTTCAATGCTCTATCAAAAGCCCATTAATCAAAATACAACTAGGCTTTTCATTCAAGGGAAGATTGAAAGAAAAGGTTGAATTTTGTATGAAAACCAAAAACTTTATAGTATTTTCGGCTAAGATGCCATCCTCACACAATTATATCATTTAGGATATTAAGTGATAAAATACGAAAACAATAACTTAATTTGTGCTTTACAAATCAAGGGAAAATGCTTCAAAAGCAAAGAGAAGTAAGGAATTAATTAGTACAAAAATCGAAAAAAAATAGGATAGTGTAAAATAATGAAAGAAATCAGTGGTAACTGTGACCAGACAAAAAATATATTTTAGATATATGGCCAATTTGTGATCTAAAAATCAATTATTGCACAGATCAATTCTGTAGAGCAGAAGACAGCAAGCATCCAATAAACTCAGGAGATGCAGAAAAGCCAGTTGCATGTGAATCCTCATCCTGATTTAAATTCTCCATGTGGAGGCAGCTTGGAAACCCTGTATCTAAGATCATAGTCACTGGTGAGTGACGCAGAGCTCTCCTCTGAGATAAATGACAAGGCAAGGATGGCCGTTCTTGACTCTTGTTAGATCACATGCGGTGTTCTCATCTGAGCAGCCAGGTTAGCGAAAGAAACAAAATCCATTCAATCAAACTGAAAAGGAAGAAGCAAATCTCTTATAAGTAACTTGATCCTCTGTATCAAAACACAGAAACATCCATGCTGAACAAATTTTCAAAATACCTACTGAGGACCTGTGGTATACATTGGTAGATAACAACACGTTTTATACAAGCTTGACTCCTTGAGTTTGATCCCCAGAACTCATATAAGCATGGGAGATGGGGTATGTCTGCAGCTGGCTGTGTACAGAATTTCTAAGTGTTTCAGAGCTGGAGACAGGTGATGACAGGGAACTGAATAAGCAGCACAGTTTCAGAAAATAAAGAGAGCCTGTGCCTCAAGAACAAAGTGAGGGGAGCCACTCCCAGAATGCGTTGTATGAATTCATACTCAAATGTCGGAATGTATGAAGGCACACACTAAATAAATAAATAGGCAGTACAAATAAATGCTTAGTAATACAAATAAACATATCCATTTTCAACAAGATTTTGTAGTATCCAAGTTCCATTACAAAAAGAGGAAGAAATGAATAGCATCTCCAAGGGCAATGGATAATTTGCAAATATGAGAAAAACCACAAACTACTCAATACTACATAAAGAACTGAAGGCAACCAAGCAATGCAGAGAAGGGGATAAATAGTCTTTTCAAGGAAAAACACATCGACTGGTGATTATTTATTAGCAAAAGGTCAGTTGTGAAAGCAAACATATGAGTAACATTATAAAAACTGAGCAGGTTATATTTTGAAATATATATGTGTGTATGCATATGTATTTATGCATGCATGAATATAATACAAATAAAAAAGAAGCCATGAATTTGAATGAGAGAAAAGATGGGTATATACAATGGTTTGGAGGAAGAAAGGAAAGGGAGAAATGTCATTATATTGTAATCACAAAAACAAAAAACAAATTCAAACATTTCTTTCTAAAGAATGCTAAGAAGAACAAAGTACTGGGAAATAGAATCATACAAAATTTTAAGTATTAAGACTCCAAATAGTTTCAGACTGATTAAAGAAGGCCATAATACATTAAATCAATGCAGTGATAGCACATGTCCCTGAACTGGAAAACTCAGTGTCATTAGAAGGGTGGTTTCTCACATTGAACTCAAGATCACAACACTTATTAATGAAATCCTCATGGAATCTTTTGATTTGCAGAACTTTTCAAGCTGATCCTAAAATACATGTGGAGATGCAAATTTTTTAGAAGAGTGAGAATGATTTTGGAGTCAAACTCATAGGAAAAAGATGTTTCAATTTCAAAACTTTATAAGCTGCGGTCATCACAGATGGTGCTGGCAAGGGATAGACAGATCAACAGAACAGAATCGAGTCCAGAAATAAACCTTCATGTTTATGGTCAATTGATCTTGTACAAATGTGCCAAGGGACTCAATGGGGAAAGGATAGTCAATTTTATATCCAAGACTATAAACTAAAACCTTCCTGCACACCGTATGCAATAATTAACTCACAGTAGATAATAGACCTACTTGTAAGAGGAGAAACTACAAGCCTTGTACATGAAACATAAAGACCATGTTTATGACCTTGCATATGTGGTGAGTTCTTAAATGTCAGAAACACATTAAACAAATTTAAAACTTACCAATTTGAAATTTTCTATTTAAAAAAATACTATTAAAATATAAAGTAAGCAGAGAATAGGTGAAAATCATTGCAAATCATATCTTTGAGTTAGAAATTCTTCAAAATATGAAGGCACATTGCCAATTTAAAAATGAGGAAAAGACTTGAATAAGGATTTCACTAAAAATAATTCCATAATCAGTAAGCATGTAAAAAGGTGCTCAAATACATTCATCAATAGAAGAACACAACTTTTAAAATTTAAATCAGATTCCTTTCTATCCACTTAGGTGACTATACCCAGATGAACCAAAAATAATAAGGGTTGGGTCAGAGGGACATGAGGTATCTGGATCTGTTGATGAAATATAAAATATTATAGCCACTTGATGCAATGTATTGGCATTCTGAAAAAATTCACACATAAATTGCGACTCAGAGATGCTATCACTACCTATGGAAGATATACACAGTAAGACACTGTTGAAAGGAGAGAGGGCCCGCTTGTTTTTCCCAGCCATCAGGCTAGCTTACACCAGAAATAACCACACAGAAATTGTATTAATTAAAATACTGCTTGGCCATTAGCTCTAACTTCTTATTGGTTAACTCTTACATCTTAATTTAACTCATTTCTACTCATCTGTGTATTGCCATGTGCCAGTGGCTTACCAGCAAGATTCTAACCAGTGTCTGTCTCAGGCGGGAGGATCCATGGCTTCTCCCACTCTGCCCTTCTTCCCAGCATTCAGTTCTGTCTTCTCTGCCTACCTAAGTTCTGCCCTATCAGGCCCAAAGCAGTTTCTATATTCATTAACCAATGAAAGTGACACATGAACAGAAGAACCTCCTACAAGACACTGGTTTAGAGTTCAATATCCATAGCAGCCTAAAAGTGGAAAAAGCACAAAAATCTACTTGGAAGTGTACAAGCTATATATCAAAAGTTTGGAACATTAACTATAAAAACTGAGACATTGACACAGGATGTTAACTGGATGAACCTCCAAAATCATGATATTGAATGGAAAAGGGCACATGCAAAAGACTCCTTGTGCAATGTCATTTATAGGAAATGGGTAGATAGGGAACATCTACATAGAAATAAGGAATGATGGTGTTTTTACTATTCAGGGTTAGTAGTAAACACTTGATCTACAAATGGACATGAGGAATTTTGAGGGTGTGGAGATGATGGAGAAGGTCTGCTAACAGGTTGTGATGTTGACACAATTTCCTCCACAATTTGTAAACCTACTTTATACACATACATAAACATATATATATATTTACATACATATATTAGTCAAACTATTTGCTAAATGATGCTATGAATATCAGAAAATTGAATATATCCAGGACTTTTCTCTCATTTTTAAAAAGCATTTTATAGCCTGGAGTTCATTAACTCAGAACATTTGAACATTTGGCCTTCTTAAAACATTCATATAGAAAAAGCACAAAGACATAATAGACCACATTAATGGAGACAAAACAGAAAAGAAGTCATGATTAACAATCTGCTTCACTTCCTGGAGTAGCAATAGCCAGACTATCAGTTCTGATAATGTGTTTAAAACTTGGTCTACAAGCTGTCCACAAGTATGGATGCAGGAAGGAACTGATGGAAGGTACCTGTATCATTATGTCACCTAGAATTGTGCTATTTATGAAAATAAATGAATATTCTAGGCTTTTTTAGAAGGCCCTGCTACTTGCTTTATAAAAATGAGCCAGGAATTCATGTGGGCACATATGATGGACAGGGTTAATTATGTCTGTTGCTCCTTGCCCTTGGTTGAAAGTGTAACCACATTGCCAAGCCTGATGATGTTTTTGACTATTATTTTTGTGATGAACTTGTTGCCAGGGTTGTCCAAAGACCTCAAGTTGTCACATAAAGGAAACTCATTCACGGCACTGATCTGAAATGAGCAACGTCTCAGCCCTGAAGTTTGAGATACTAAGTCAGATAAGGATATGCAGACCTTCTTCAGAAATCAAAATCAAAGGGTGCAGTACACAGTTATCCCTCATACAGGGAATTGGCTCCCTGATTCTCCTTGGATACCAAAATCTATGTATGCTTTTGTCCCTCATATAATTTGGTGCAGTATTTGCATATCACCTACATATATTCTTCCGTGCATCTTTAAACCATCTTTATATTAGTTATAATGTCTTTCACAATGAAAATACAATATAGATAGTTGTATGTAAAACCTTTGGAACAAAAAGAGTGTGTAAAAATTTCTTATAGACACTCACATTTTCCCTTCTCCAAGTGTTCTAAAATCATAGTTAAATCCATGCAGGCACAACACAAGACAAGAAGGGCCTACAGTATGGGGACATTAAGGAATTTATTTTAAGGATATTTCTTGTGACAATGTGAATATTTATTAAGCCCATCTTCTCCAGGTTATACAGCTAAAGAGTGGCTCAGAGAAGATTTCCATTTTGAGTTTAAAGTGGTCTGTTGACCAAGTACCCTTCTCTTCTGGGGCAGCAAGTCTTTGTCTATAAATACTTCATCAATTTGGGTGGTGACTATCCATGTAATGAAGGATACAAGTAAAAGATATCACTGATGTCTAAAGAAATGACTTCACAGACATATCTAGAGTAATTTTGACCCCATATTTGAGTGCTATGTCCTAGTCATGCTGCTATATGATTTAAGTATCACAAGGAAACACTGGGTAAGGGTGAAGGGCACTTTGTATTTAGAAAGACATCAGTAAGGTACCATTTGTGGATCTGGGCTCATGGAAATTGGCCAGCAAGAGTAAGAACATGTAAATCAGAGGAAAGGCACAAGCAGAGTCCTAGGATAAGTGTGGGAAATTTTGGATGGCAAAGATTGGACAGCAGATTATGAATGAAGCAAAATGGGTGAAGATGGGTAGCTTTAAGATGGGGCACAGGTAAAGTCACCAGGGGGCATTGAAGTTTGTTTTTTAGGAGATAAATAACATCATAACCAGAAAAGAATATAGAAGACAAAATAAAACAAAAAGAACAAATATCTAAAAATTAAATGTGTTCAAACAAAATATGATTGTTCCATGAGTCGTTGAGACTAATATGTCTGTTCTGTGAGTCCCTATGTATGAATTTACTTATATTCTGCAATACTAATAACAAATTGTGTTAGTAAGTGAAATTACCCACTTTTAAAAACCTTTTTTTTATTATTGCAGAATTTTCTACAATGTATTTTGATAATATTCACCCTAATTCCTTTCCTTACATTCCACCAAATCTTTAAACTTCTGACCCACCCCCACACCTTCTGACTCACACCTACACTTTCTGACCCACACCTACACCTTCTGACCCAACCCCACACCTTCTGACCCACACCTACACCTTCTGACCTACTCTACAACTTCTCACCCAGCCCACACCTTCTGAACCACCCCTATACCTTATGACCCACACCCACACCTTTTGACCCACACCCACACCTTCTGACTCACCCCTTTACCTTCTGACCCATCCTACACCTTCTGACCCACCCTTACATCTTCTCACCCAACCCTACACCTTCTGACCCCCTCAGATCTTCTGATCCATTCCACAGCTTCATCTTCTTTAGTATGTGCTTTCTATATATTTCTGAGTGCCACTGGAGCATGATCAATCTATCAGAAGCCACACTGGTAAAGAAATCTAATTTCCCTCTAGTCAGCATATCAGCATGGAGTGAAGGTATTCATAAGCTCCCAGCCTTAGCTAAGGATCTCTGGAATGCTGATATCTTCAGAAGGATCGAGCACTAGGTCATATGCTCTGTTCTCCTTGTTGCTGGGTCAGAAGGACAAATATTTAATAATTTGTCTATCTCATTTTGCTAGTTCCTATTCAGAACAATGTCAAGCATTGAAAATGAACAGACTCTTTCAACTAAATGGTATGAAATCAAGTGAGAAAGATTGCACTTTGAGTTGAGACCATTTAACTCTACTACTTGAAAGAAAATTGTCAATACATAGTTAACTATGATCTCGACTTTCTAGAAATATAGTCAATGTAAAAATTGATACTTTTTCCTCTCTAAAATTAGTTTAAGATAAGTATGGAAATAATTATTTAAATATTCAAGAGTATGCTACATTTTAAAAAGATGAAATTTACAGAGGTGTTGTTGAAATTGAAAAGGTGACTTATAGAGCTAAAGCAGAAAGTGACTTACATATGAAAATAAGCTATAATATTTTATATTGTGTTATATTTTCAAATTACATGTTAGGACTTAAAAATATACCAGAATTTTAAAAATTTGATGTTGCTTGTGGGGGCTATAAAGAGGCTTTTAAGTTTATTTTGTACAATAGCATATTGTGGCTTATTATTGGCACACAGATATTCATTACAGTTACTTAGGGAAACATAACTTGAAACTTTTGGGCTTACAAATTTAGAAAGCTTGCCTTTAATGTTCTATTATCATAAGGTTTTATAATTAATTCCCACAGTACAAAATAAACAAATGAGAGAAAAAATTTAAAGCTCTGCAATTTTTTTCTTTTTTCTTTTCATTTATTTTACATCCCAACCACAGTTTCCCCTCCTTCCTCTCCTTCTGTTCCTTCCCCCTGCCTCTCCTCTGCCCCCAACCACTCCTCCTCTGTTTCTGTTCACAAGTTAGTCATAATAGGCTTTCTCTGAATGTGTGATCTGGAATTCAGCAAACAAAATTTTAATTATATATCCTTTTATGAGTTTATACTTGCTGCAATTAATGTAGCTGTCACACTTTCCCCTGTCCTAGAATTTGTCACCTGAAGTAAGAACAAATTCTGCAATATGAATGGTTAGGATTTTCAACATGAAACTCCACAAATAAGCTACATGAATGACTTAAGAGGAAGTAGTGGTAGGTCCTGATCAGACTTTTCTTTGCAGCTGCTGACCATCATCAGGAAGCATCCTCACATCATAGCTCCTCTAGAAATACCTCCATTGTCATTCACTGGAATAGGGTTTCCTTTTATTTATTTGTTTTATTTTTATTACATCCATTGCATTTACTCCTTTCTCCTTTATATTTGGTCCTCCAAGAGTTTGGAATGCAACTTTGGTAGTAGCACAAAAGATCTCAGTTCATATCCAGTGATGTTTGTTACAGTCAAATATTCTGACATCCAACTCTGGTCTCACAGTAAAATGGACAACTGCTTACAACTTCATCACAACTCTTAAATCCCAAGTCCCACACTTATTATGAAACCCCAATGCAGGACACTGTTTAGTTTACTTGCTAATATACAATGCATATGTCTGTAATATGGTGTGTTTGTTTATGCAGATGTTACCTTACTTTAAGCTTTCTCAGGTTTTATGTGGATTTCAGTTGGTCATGTGGGCATCAATTTGGTGTAAGGAGGTTTGTTTGTTTCCCAGCCACCCAGCAGTTCAGACGCAAAATCATCACACAGAAACCATATTATTTAAATCACTGCTTGGCCCATTAGCTGTAGTTTCTTATTGACTAACTCTTACATCTTAATTTAAACCATTTCTAGTAATCTGTGTTTTGCCATGTGGCTGTGACTTACCGGGTAAAGTTCAAGCGGCTGTCTCCGGCAGAGCTCCATGGTTTCTCTCTGACTCTGCCTTCTTTCTCCCAGCATTTAGTTTAGTTTTCCCCACTTACCTCTATTCCCTGCACAGGCCCAAGACAGTTTCTTTATTAACCAATGGTATTCACATACTAAGGGGAATCCCACATCACAGAAGTTTTGCCCTTTTTCCCTCTTTTCTTTCCCCTGCTAAAAACTGTTAAATTCCTAAAGCTAGTTCCCAAGGTCTATTCCCTTATTTGGCCACTGGCTTATTCCTGAGACCAAAACACAAAGGTCTGACAATCAGAATTCATTATTTGTTTAAAATGTCCAATCAGGATTTACCAGCTCTCCTTAGCACAGATGCCCATTTCCCCTTTACAATCCCAGTCCTGTAGTTCCTGCAGAAACACACGACTTCCTCTCTTGCTTGCTGTCTCTGCTGCCATAGTTTGCCCCTCCATGCTAATAACTCTCTGTGTTAATAATTTGGTATCTGTGTGTGTTTTGGACCAATTCCAGTGGTTGGCCTCCCTTCCACTATTCATGGACCACAATATTACACTCCTCAAAGAGATACCTATATCACATAGAATTGAAAGGGAGCTTCAGTAATACTGTAATTTTTTAAAAGGGAAAAGTAGTTAACAGCTGTCATTCCAAAAGTATATTATCTACATACATGAAAGGGAACATGACTTCACTAATAGCTCATTAAGTATAAATAAATGATAAAATATAACACCATCATTAACCTAACCAGAGTGACTTCTATCTGCGTGCCTTTTCCCAGAAGATGTGAACAATGATATTCCTATTGGGTAGGGTGTTGATGCTAGACTAGGTCCACTTGGAGATTCTATTCTAGCATACTTTGATAAATCAATGAGTTTATAGGGATTACTTGTTGAAGTATGGGTAAGATGCTTACAGGAATATGGGTAGCTCAGAATCACAGAAAAGTCTGCAGCAGCACTGGAGACAGATCACAGGAAAACTGGATCACTTAGCTAATTCCATGACTCTCCAGGAGGGAAAATCTTGATTCTTATGAAATAACTACATAACAATGATTAAAACAAAAACAAAAGACTATCCCAAAAGTTGACAGAGATAAAACCACCAGCACTTTTGGAGTCTTATTTTGTATCAGGTTGGTATTATGAACTAATGTAAAATAAACATGTTCTATTGTCCAGAAACTTTACTCTAGAGATACACTCCGAAGACTAGTGCCGAGACTGTACTTGGGGATCTACCTTGCAAGACACTATGCAAGGAAGGACTTCCTTTCCAGCTGTTATGAACTACAGACAGTGGGTGCCCTCCTGCTGTCTAGTTTATCAAACTACTCTCACCTTCAGCAAGGAATCATGTGCTCAGGGTCAGAAGGTTATAGGGTTACAGAATGAGACTAAATATTGAAAGTCCAGCCATTTGAGCCTTACAGACTTGCTCCGGATCAAAAGTTCCTTGTGTCTTTCTCTCATCTCAGCTTCTTTATCTCCCCACACCTGCTGCAGCCCCCTTGAAAGCAGCACAAGCCTTGAACCCCATCTCAACACCTGTTCTGGACAATCAACATGGGACAGCTTGCGTTAGAAGCAGTATGAGAAAGCAGCTGAGAGGTTGGAATCTGAGGATAGCGCCTTCCCTTCCCAGTTGGCCATGGAGACTCAACATTATTGGTGAACACCTGTGTGCAAGCATTGAACATATATTAGAACTTCCATTGCCAGGAATTTGGGAGCTAAGCATTAATACCAGGGAATGCACCTGTCCTGGACTTTGGCAATAAATGTAGAACAAATCCCGAAGAATTATGACGAACAACTGGTAATTAATGATGCCCCAGTCACCTTTTTATTTACATGTGTTAACTGAGAGTGTAGGAGAAAGTTGAAGATCATAATCAAATTTTTCATTTTAATTGAAAAAATTCATCATATTTACCTCCCTCAGTTCCTCTAGATCCTCTCCATCTCCCTACTCACCCAACTTTTTACTCATTTTCTCTCATTAACAATTTCAAGAGCAAAACATGGAAAAAACAACAAAAACAAAAACAAAACAAAGAAGCAAAAGACAAATAAGACAAAAAATGCCCAAACAAAACAATATGAAACAAAAAATACACAATATGACCATGGAATTCATTTTGTGTTGGTCAAATAACCATGCAACCAGGCCTGCCCTAAAGCCTGTTTCATATACCCACTGACAGTCCAATGAAAGAAATGATTTTTCTCTTTGCCAGTGGTTGGGGTGAAAGCCCATCTTTAATTCCCCCCTCAGTCTGGTTTTCACCTATATAGGTCTTGTACATGATGAGGCAGAGGTTCAAAAGGGGCTTACCTAGCCTTGTGTGCAATTTGGAGACCTTCAGGTGCCTGGCTTCCCTCACATGAGCAGCATAGGTGTGGGACAGCACACAGGTGACAGTGAAGGCTTTAAACCCTCTTGGACCTCTGCTGGCCTGTGAGCCTGTCATCTGAATTGCCGGCCTCTTATGGTGCTTCAGGCCTTCCAGGTGGTCCAATAGGTCTGTGGCCATGCACAGTTGGCCCTGCAGACCTCACAGTGCATACAGGGAAGACTGGTGCACACCTTGGTCTTCAGCAGCCTGTCCAGGAATGGCAGTATGTTGTTGTAAAGGTTCTAGGGCCTGAGACCTGGGACATCCCAGGGGTCCAAGCCCACCAGAGCCATCTGGGACAACTGTTGCTTCTGTGGGGCCCGCTGGGACTTTGGTGGGTGGTCTGAGCAGTGGGAGGTTGGGCCTGTCTGGCAGAGAGAGGTTGCAGCTGGCTACTCCAGTGTGTCCTCACAACTTCTGGTTCCCTTTGACTCTCACCAGCTGGTGGGTGTATACAGCAGTGGCAACAGGATTCATGCTACTATTGCCAGTGTACACCCTCAGCTACTTGGGGGCTGATCTTCAGTTAGGGGATGCTGGCATTTGGGCTTCTTGCCTGTTGCCCACAGAGCCATGGCCTGAAGGTTGACTGCCTGTGCTGTGTGCTGATGCTGTTGCAGGACAAAGAGCAAGTCCAGTGCCTGGGAGTACATGCCTGTACTCTGCCCACCTGGGTCCATTTTCCCGACACCAAAAGAGTAGAATGGCTAAATAAGATGCTAAAGCTCATGTCGCTCTTTATTTGTCATTTTATAGAGAGACTTTCGAGAAACCTTAGAACCAACTGTGTGGGGAGCAAATGCCCACCTCAGCACTGAGGTCAGCAAGGAATGATAAAAAAAAAAACCTCTGGCTCCCACTGTGAACCCATTTAATAAGTAAAAAGTGAGGATATATAGGAAATTAAGGCCTACCAGGCTAAAAGGAGCAAACCCGGAATCTGTTTGGTGCTACCAGAGGTCCTGATCATTCCCAGCTAATGAGGGATGACCAGGTGATATCAATTGTCAACAGATCAGAATGCTTGGGCGCTGGGAGAGTAAATAAGTTTTTACCCATTGTTAAATAAACAAATCTGCTGAATGCCTTCTACCTTATTACCAGTGTCTGAGACACTGACACTGTGCCTTATCATCCCCTCCTCAGAGTAAGACATTGGAACCCAGCAACAGTTCTACTTAAAATTCTTATGGTGAGGTCTTGGACTTGGAGACAGACTTCAAGAAGGTAATTAAGGTAAAACAACATAGAGTTTGCCCCTTTTCTACTACAACTAATGCCCTTAATAGTAGAGCATTTCTAATTCATTGACCCTTTAATACATACAGTTTTTAACGTTCTGGTGACCCCCCCAACCATACAATTGTTTTATTCCCATGTCACACCTGTAATTTTGCTACTGTTATGAATAGCAATGCAGATATCCAATATGCAGGATATCCAATATGTGACTCCCAAAGAGGCCACAGTTGAAGAATAGAACAATATTAGGACACAAAATTATATACATTTATGAAATTGTCAAAGAACACGTTGCATAAAAAAGTACAAATGAAGACAACTACAAGACAAAACACACATTCTAACAGTTACTAAAACTGTAACGTGGCTTTGGAACTGACTAAGAATGGATGCTGGAAGAGTTTTGAAAAAGTTGAGAAAAACAAACTTTTGCAGAGATTGTTGGTAAAATATGAATGTTAGATATGATTCCAGGCAGGACTCAGAAAAAAAATGGATGTACTATAGAGAAAATGACTATTATCTTAGCAATATACAGCTATTTTCATAAAGAGCATATTGTCAGGGATATGAAAGCCAAACGTGCTTCTGGTGAGGAGTCAGAAGGAATGGAAGAATATGATGGAAACCACGATTAATGCAGATTTGTTGGCTCAAGTTGCAGCTGCAGGCTGAACAAGAATGACAGCTAACTGTAGCCTCATTCAGGGACGGACTTGAAAAAATAATGAGAGGAAATACAGTGTGTAGATCTTTAAACAATGATCCTGGCCTCTACTTCATGTGAAAGAGGAGGAGTCCAAAATAATACAGGGATAAATGGTCAACACTGGAGAGTTTGACTGGCTTCTCAGACATATTGAAAAGAGGTAGCCAAAGAACAAAATTCACTATTCTGGTAAGTTTAACATACATCAATATGCTTGAAGAATGGAAATAAAAATTTTATTCAATAAGGAAGAAGCATGAATAATTGTTGAGTAACAGAAGTCAGATAGTAAAGGGACAAGTGCATAGACCTACATTAACTGGCTTGGGCTATTGAAATTGGAATGGGGTGGCAACTGGAAAGGACAATGAATCTCTAGGTAGGTTTTTAAAATACTGTATTTCTTGATGTGGCAACAGTTCAGTGTGTTCTAATAATTCAACATACTTCTTATGCATTTTGTACTCTTCTGGATGTATACTCTATCTTAGAAGATTTGTATACTAGGCCCTCCATATGCGGGACACAGTGGTGAAGCTTGAACTATCTGTGAGGCACCTGGTAGTAGCACTAGGATCTACCCCTGGTGCATGAGCTGCTTGGAGCCCATTCCCTACAGTGGAATGCTGCACTCAGATTTAATGCTGTGATGAGGGGCTTGGTCCTGCCCCCATCTTAATGTACCAGACTTTGTTGACTTCCCATTGGAGCCCTTACCCATTAGAAGGAGTGGATGGTGATGGGATGGGTGGGGATGCAGGGGTGGGAGGAAGGATGGGGAAGAACTGTGGATGGAATGCAAAATTAAATTAAAATAAAATTTACAAAAATTGGTACACTATAGGTATATGTACTTCCTCAAAATAAACTTTCAAGTGGTGTGAATTTACCTACTCTGGGTAATGAGAATGCTGATCTACTACGATGAACACCAAGAAAGACACATGCCCCCTTCAGGCAGCTCATTCACGGGAGAAAAGAGAAAGCAAAGGACTGGTCTGTATATATCTCTTCCTTTCCTAACCCCAGTCAAATGTTGCTCATCTCCTATTGGGAAGAATAAAACATAGGGAGAAGAGAAAGCAAAATCATATTTTCAAGGCTTTAATGCCTTAAAAAGAAACATTAAGAACAGGGAGTAAGTATCAACAATTCACTCTGACATCATTGCTTGAGATCTTATTTTCCTAGCTCAGTGATATTAACTAAGTCTACAGCCTCTTGCTGTCTGAGACCCTCCTATTGCACTTGGCAACCAACTCAGGAACTCTCAGCTGATACTCCCCCTACCTATAAGGGGACATTCTCTTAATATTCTCTGAGAGTCTCACAGCCACTGGTAGACAGGAAAGATCCAAGTCTTAATGGATGTAAGGACTGAACTGATAAGTATCTTAAATTAAGTACACAATATATTAAATACATCCATTCCATCATTCATTGGATATGAGTCATATCCAATGCAGAAGATAGACTCCTCATACTTGTCAAGATATGTTTTCACAAATAGGCAGTTTGTAACTTTACCATAAGATTAAATAAGAATGCTAAGACAATATCATGATAAGGTGCCAATTTACAGATGTGCTAATAATAAAACAACAAAATTGAATGTCAACCTTTTGTAATTGGCCTAGGAACCAGGCTATTAATTAAAATCAAATCCTAGTATAACTTTGGGTAGTTTTTCCTGGACCTGATAGAAGAAGATGAATGAAGACCAAAAGAACCTCCATAACCAAGATGCCAGGTACATTGAAAAACAAACAGCAAAAATAGCAGTCTTCATGGAGCTAGATCCCCAGGACACTAAATCCAGAGAGGAATGGTGACTCATCCCTTTAACTCATAGTTTATTTGACTAAGGAAGTCTTTAGTTTCTTAAAATGTAATCTCTGAATGGGGCTCAATAAGAAGGTCTTTATATGCCACCTTGGTGAGTCTAAGAAGGCTGGGGGATGTGATAACTCTGGACAATTGAACATGAAATGAAGAAAGATTCTAACAGGTGGTAATGAAGGTGAGACATGCATAAAAGAACAAATAAATCTGAGACATGCAAAATGGCTTCTATCACTGTGTCACTGTCCAAATTCTTCCTCCAGGGTCAAGTACTCAGGCCCCTAGTTGTTAAAACCATCAAATGAGGTGATTCTAGTGGCAGTTACTCCAAGCATTGCCAACCATGTCATACTGGTTGGCCTCTTTCAGTAACCAAAGTTGCATCTGAGCATGACTGTGCAACTTGCTTATGCTTTGTTTGAAGATGTTTTATATTATATCAGCATATTTAAGTATTCATAGCAGAAGCAATACAGCAACATACCTGCTATAGGCAGTAAAAGATGGCTTCTCTGAGGTTTTCTCTTCAAGACACAGTCTACACCTCAGTGTGCTAATGTAGAAACAAAAGACATCTTCACATATCCACAATGAGCAACTCATAAAAAGCGACATGAGAACCATGTAGGATGAAGATGCAATTTATGTGCTCTGTGAATCATTTTCTGCTGCTTCCTTTCCTTGTTTTCTCACTTGCTTACAAAAGCATCTTCTAAAAGTATTTTTCAATAAATCTCTACATGCAACTGTCCACCTCAGGATCTATTACCAAAGAACTTAAACTAAAATGAATGTAATAACTTAGTGAAACAATTCTATATCATTGACATAGTATATTACTAGGATTTTAACATATCCTTTTTCTCTTTTCCATCTGGAAATGTTCTTTTCAAAGTTTCAACAAATTTCCAGCCAGTTTTCAAGTTCAAGATCAAGTCTGTTCCATTCTTCATTCACACCAAATAAAGTCAGTCACTCTATCAACTGTAGTTGGTAGTACAGAAAATGTTTATTCTCATGGAAATCCACAGAGACTGTACATCAATCATTGTGTGGAAACATATGTAATATGTACATTGACCTTTTGGGTAAGAAGAGGTATAAAACTTTGAATTGTTAAATATAGCATTTGACAATTTGTATATGTATGCACATAGTGGCTACCTTTCTCTTCCACCTCTTTCATTTTTTCCTTCTTCAGCAGTGGAGAGCATTTTTGTACAATACAGAGTTAAGATCCATTGCAAAGTGACAATACATTGAGGGTTTCTTAAGTGCCAAGCTATATCAAGAAGTTTGTATCTATTAATCTATACACCTCTCAGAATGCCATAAAATAGTATCTTTTGTGATTTCCACCTTCAAGCAAGGTCTTAACAGAGAGACTGATTAATTCTTGGGGGGGGGTCACACAGCTGATAATAATAAAACTATAATCCAAATGCAACAGCTTTTAAATCTATATTCTTAAATAATATACAACTTACTGTTAAAATAGACTTATTTTTCTTTTTTAATAAAACATCCATGTTGTTAAAAGCAACCCTTATAAGGATTTATTGGACTGTTAATGAAGAATTATGAGAATTCTAGATCACCTCCTGCCATGATGTATAACAGAAAATGACATGGCTGTGTTTCCAGGAAGGAGGCTGTTCTGAGAGGAGGAGAAAAAGGTGAGAGAAAAGACCAACAGAATCTGCTGTGATGGAGGGGAGACAGGGAGACCAGCATGATGAGCACCCTAGGGACTCACTGTCATTATTCTCTGCCTTAGTATTTTGCAGCAGCACCAGGACTCTATTTGCATGAACTCAATGAACAGTGAGCTTGAATTGTCTTTGTTCCTACATCAAAGCTGCTTCCTTTTTGGACATCATGGTATAAGCGTTGAGCCATACATTAATGCACATCTACTAACACTACAGCAAAGCAGTGTGCAAACATGGAGCAAACATGAGATAAATGTCTGTCTCGTTTAATTACATTGCCTTCCACATGCATGGCTTCCCTGTGTGAAGTTTAGCTTTCAACTTGAAATAATGGATGGAGAAGAGAATCAAGAAGTAATGTGTCAGTATAAACAATTAATGTAATAATTTCAGTGGACACATGGTATGAAAGTTTTCATTTTGGGAACATGGGGTGGATGTAGGAGAATTTTCATCTTTTATTAGAGGCATGGATTTTCATATTTATTGGAGTGAACACCCCAAAGCAGCAAACAGAGACCACAGTTTCCTCTTTGAGGAATCTGCACAGTGTCCAGGTAGTTAAAGGATTTTTTTATTTCAAGAAAATTGTGATACTTCAAAAAGAATCTATGCCACACCATTCACAAATGGCACAGCACATTATACTATCCATAAATGTCTTAAAATTAAAATTGAGTTCTTCCATGTTGATATGTCAGTAACATATATATATATATATATATTTCCCTCAATTAGCAAATTCTAATAATAAAAGTGAGTAAATATCTTAATTTCCTATAGTACTTAAATATTCTCTATAGCACTGTACGGTTTCCATTCTCAAGTATGATGAGTTCAGAGGCTACATAAACAATTATAAAGCTTTTTAAGTAGTTGCTAAGGAAGCCAGCACACACAGTTCTACTGGTCATCAATACCTGCACCATTTGCATTATGAAACATCTTTTTTATTTACATTGAATTTTTTCTGATTTTCTAAAGGAGATATTCTCAAGGTGGAAATTATAGCTACTATCAGCTTTAAATAATTGAAATATGTTTTAAAAGACTAATTTACAGAAAAAAGACTGAGAAGGTGGGAGAGACAGAGACAGAGAGACAGATAGACAGGCATATCACTTCATGACCATAACACCAATGCCCATCTGTTCTGAAATCTCGGTTTATGGGGCTACTTCTCCAGGCATTACTTCTTTGCCTTATTCCTCCATTTTCAAAATAATGTAATTTGAGTATTTTTGTTAGGAATTTTTTATTAATTTAAAGAATATTATGCTTGAAATACCACTAAAATAATCCAAATTGATAACCCAAAGGGATGATATTGTCACAAATCACCCTTCCTTCATAATATGACCATTCTCCAAACACCTCTGCAAAAAAAACCCCAAGTTTTATTCAGACAGCCATATTTATTTTAAACAGAAATAGAAATATGTGCTGAACTCTTCATAAAAGTTCTGATTACCTGTGAACCCCAGAGGCAGTCATGTACACATTAGCATCGATGATAATTGCCTGGTTTTTGATGATGTGTGTGAGTCTGACATTCCCACTACCTGTTTCAGTGAACAAGTATAAAATATTTACCACTTCTGGCATCTGACCAACTAATTACCTTCAAAAATTCAACTAGAGTCTGCATAAAATATAAAATTAAAACTTTCAAAATAGTTTCCTTGCAATCTTTCACTTCATATTCTCTTTTATTTTAAGAAATCCTTGGGGCTAAAAGTCTCAGGGTGCTGAGAAACTTACCCAGTGATCCTAGGAAAATAACCAAGGTTATGTTAGTGGCTTCTTAGCACACTTTATATATTTAATTGAAAATCACACTTCTTTGCTTTCTTTCAGCATATATTGTATTTAATGCTCTGAACATTAGCCCTTGGAATAAAGAAATGAATTATATATGAGTTGCTCTTTATTATGATTTTCAAGCCTGACTTAAAATTAATTTTCAAGACTGTTATGGAATACCAAATGTCGTCTTCACTAGTACCTGCATACTGCTTCCCAATCTCAATGTGCTGTTCACCACAGCCATCTGCTCCCACACTCTCTTCCAACTTGAAGGAATATTGACAGAACCTCTTTCAAAAGGAAAAGCATTAGGAATCTGAATCTCTCTGTTTTTGCAGAAAGTTCACAAAAATTTGCACTCTGTAGGAAGAAATTATACAAAAATATACAATTATAGTAACTAACATAAAATAATTGGTTATATTGCTTACATGTGCCAGAAAAGTCTGCCACTATAGTTAAGTAATAGATCTATTTTGCACACATGCTTATAGAGGATGCAATATGATGTCTACAGGGACTGTAGATAATAGATAATACTCACAGTGTTTTCAGATTCCTTCAGTTCACCATAATTATACGCTCCCACAAGAACTACCTCACCATATTTAAATAAGGACTTTCCAGCTATTGTATGCATCAGTAACTGTAGAAGTGACAACCTGTACAAGAATTTGACACTTTCCTTTTTGTCTTTATGGTTTTTTATTAGTAACTACACCTTTTTAATTGTTTTTATTGAGCTACATATTTCTCTCCACTCATCTCCTCCTCCCCCCTCCCCTTCAACCCTCTCCCATGATCCCCATGCTCCCAGTTTACTCAGGAGATCCTGTATTTTTCTACTTCCTGTGTAGATTAAATCCATGTATGCTTCTCTTAGGGTCCCCTTTATTGTCTAGGCTCTCTGGGATTGTGAATTTTCAATGTGTGAGGTTACTTCTATTTGGACAGAATAGATCTTGTGCAGTGAAAACTTTTTTAAATCAACTTTGTATGGAAGAATATAGTAATTTGAGGGAATTGAGAAGGAAGGAAAGAGACAAGAAAAATAATTGATAAATGCTTGTCTTCAAATTTCCTTTATATACAGTAGGAAGAATGTAGGCTAATGTATGGTTAGGAGTAAGAGAATAGAGAAATCATAAAGTCTAGTAATGAAATAATAGAAGCATCCCTCATCTCCACCAATTTGAAAAGCAATATATTTTATGCAGAAACCATCCTTCCATGAAGAAATTAATCTAAAAGTAATAACCAAAGAAGATGTTATCAAGGAGTTTCCATATTCCCAAAGCAGATTAAGAAGATGGCTTTGGCAAAGTTAACTATATGACAATAGCAGGCATAGGATTCTCTTTCCCTTGCTAATAAGTATAACAATTCCAAGCTCCTTTCACAAGTCAATGGCTCACTGCTAGGACAAGATTCCAGAAGTGAATGGAGTCTCTGTGTGTCTTCTCAGGCCGTAGTTCCCCAGATCTTGGTGACTCTCTAGACAACATCTGCTTACTACATTTGTATCATCCTAAAGCTTCACTTCTCTTACTCCTCAAACAAAAGCAAATCATTGCTTTTGTAAAGCCCTGGGTAATGAAGAAGCCTCTTGTTGTTGTTGTTTTAAGCTCCAAAGAAAAATCTATTATTTCAAGATCCATGACGTGAGTCACATTTTTAAGGCTTTATCTTGTGTTAGTTTTACAGCTACTAATGCTTTAGAACTCGGTAAGAGGTTCATTTCTTTGAAGGCACCAACCCTGAATTAATGCAACTGTGATCCTAAGTGTTCCATTGGATGCTCAGATAAAGTTAGACTGGGTGAGTAACAATTCAATTCATTTTTCTTTTCTTACCTCATGATTTAAAAAACTGTGGATTAATACACGTATTAGAATGACTTGAACGGCAACTCACTGTACAGCATTTCATGCTGAGACCATGAAAACTTGGGGACCATCAATGGAGACATGGAACGGGAGCAAAAATTAGAAAGATTTCAGAACATCAGCAAGCAGATATGGTTGTCAAGAACAGCAATACCTCATTCCTTCAGAGAGTGACCAGCATGCAATTTCATTAATTTGCTAGTACTGGGAATGGTTTATCAAAGACAAAAATGCTGTGCCAAGCACGTACACATATTTGTCCACTGCTAAAGAGAAATTACTCTAAAAGGGACCCAAGAGAGCCTAAAAGGAGACACTAATGCCCTCTTTTTCCCTTCTCAGACCATCAAGTAAGCCAAAATAAAGAGCTTGATTTATCAGACAGGGTTTTTCGCTGAATGTGTCAGCATGAAACATAGGCACTGCGGCAAGGCAAAATGGATTATATGTTTTCAAAACCAGTGTGCATTATGTAATCTACCCTGTGGTGACCACAGGGTGAGACACATCAGGTGGGGATAATCAAACCAGATTTACCAGTAAACACTTCCATGTAGATTTTTTTTTCAGTTGAAACCACATTTCTAAGGATTGCTTTTATTCAGCTCAGCAAACTCCTGTTTCTAAAACGCTTACTTAAACCCTTTTTTAAAAAAAATTCATTACAGGCTGCAAAAGACTCTGTGAAGCATTTTGAAGTGGGCTTTGTACTAATATGATAAGAGATATCATCTGAGAAATAAAATAAAATAAAAGTCAGCAGAGCATATGGTGGTTACCAGTCAGACATTTCTGTTTTTTATACACTTAATCTAGCAGAGAACACTGGGTCTTCAAATAAACAAACAAAAACTTTTAGAAACTGTGATTATTCCATCTTTTGGAAGCAACCTTAAAAGTTGCGTAGGGAGAAAGCTAATGACCTTGCCATTGTATATGTTTATTTCAGTGTTTTTGAAACAGGCTGTTATGTAGCACAGGCTGATCTTGAACTCCTTATGCAGCCAAGAATGACCTTGAGTTCTTGATCCTCCTGCCTCCACCTCTCATGTTGGTACTCCAGATATCTCACCACTTCCAATTTCTATTGTGTATCATTCTGACTATTCTGCATGTAATTTACCACTGAATGCTTGTCATAAGCTTTCAGAAAGAGTACTGTTATCCTTTTTTAATGAGTAAAGATACTGGATACTTTCTCAGCATCTTAAAGCTTTGAAAAAGACACAGAATTTATATTATTGGAACCCTTATTTATTCCCTCAAAATAAAAATACTAAGCAAAATGTATGAGAGAAAACATGGCCACCAAATCTAACAGACTCTTCACTCATAGAATTGACAGACTATGCCGAAAACTATGATGTCTTTGAATTTGTTTGACTAAGGACATAGGGAGAGCCACTAAAGCTCCAAAGCCATCCTACCATCTGAAAACTAAAATGTTGAAAAGTATAGAAGAACTTCATAACACAGAGCATAAGGAACACTCCTTTATAAACTGGTTCTTCTTGACCGGCCAGCTGTTTGTGTATAACAAGAGGAACTATTAAAGGTAAAGAGTAGATCTGAAGAAAAATCCTCTCGTTTTACATACCTATCCCAGCTTCCCCTCCCTCCCCTCCTCCCACTTCCCTCACCTCCCCTCCATCCCAAACCTAATCCACTCCTCAGAGAGGGTAAGGCCTCCCAAGGGGAGTCAACAAAGTCCGATGCATCACTTTGAGGCAGGACCGAGCTCCTACCTCCTACATCTAGGCTGAGCAAGGTGTCCAAACAGTTCTTAAGTGGATCCTTCACAGCACCATGCAAAAGTGGAGGATTTTGTAGAAAATAGAACCTGAAAAAAAAGTTTACTTTGTATTTCAATCCAAATGAATTAAAGAAATGAGAGAATGATTTCTTTTTGTAGATAGCACTATCTGAGTTAACCCCTGCACTCAATGGAGTTTGGAGTGCAAACGGTCAAGGGTACAAAAGAGTGAGCTTTGTTCCTAACGGAGCGGAAGCAAATGTTGACCTCTCTCGTTCTATAAGAGTGAATCTAGTCACTGTAAGATTTCACATTAAATAAATAGAGCACAGTCTATATTCCCCCTCTTCTCATTGTGAATAACTAAGTTAATCTAAACTCATAATTAATTATAATATTCCTTATCTTAACTAAATGTCTCAAAACAATAGCTACTTCTTTTTTAATAGCTATAGCTATTTTACTAGCTATTAATATGAACACAAAATTGCACAGTCACATTGGGGAAAGACTATGGAAGACAAGACCAACTCCTTTAAAGACACTTCTGTCCTCCAATGGTACCCCAAACAAAAATTTGAGTCAACTTGACTTTTCTCATTTCTAAGAAAATATTCTAATAACTGTCTTTCAACTGCCATTTTCAAATAATGTGCTTTAACTGGTTTATTTATTTTCATGTGTATGGGTATTTTGTCTGCTTGTATGTCTAGGCACTATGTGCATGTAGTGCTCAAGGAGACAGAAGATGATGTAGCTTCCACAGGACTAGGATTTCGAATGGTTGTGGTACTAGACAAAAACTGGGAAGTGAACTCATGTTCTCTAGAGGAGCAGCCTGTGCTCTTAACCATTGAGAAACCCCTTCTGCACCTCAAGGGATTGTATTACAATATGTTTAAATTCATATGTCTCATCCCATTAGGGAATACATATTTAAAAATAAGAGGAAGAGACATAGAGGCTTATTCTAAGTGACTTAATTAAGGTTTAAAAAGAGATTTAAGTGAGATTATTGTATGGATGAAATTTATGTTATATGTCTTCCAAAAAAAAAAATCTAACAAAAGTTGGGTCTTATAGGAAAAGTAAAGACATTTTATATAAAACATATACTCTAATGGAAATGATTTCTATGGGTAGTTTAAGAGAAATGGAGACCTATTTATATAATTTATGAATAAAGCTTAAAATAAGAAAATAGGATTGAGTATTTAGATCATTTATAAAATGTTTACCTCTCAGACATGAGGACCAGCACACAAACAGCAGAACTGATGTAAAATGTAACACATGGCATGATCGCTCGCAATTCCAGTGCTAGAAAAGTAGAAACAGAAAGATCCTGGGGCTTCCTGAAACATCACATACTTCTAAATTTTTCTTTATTCATTAATTAAATTTATTCATTTATTTTACATCCCAACTACAGTTTCTCCTCCCTTTACTCCTTTCATTCTCTCTGCCACCTCTTCTCCTCCCCCCATCCACTCCTCTGTTTCTGTTCAGAAAGGGATAGGCTTCCCATGGGTATCAACAAAGCAAAGTGTGGTATATCAAAATGTTGTGGAACTAAGCTCCTCCCCTTGCATTAAGGCTAGGCAAGGCAACCTAGTATGAGGAATAGGTTGCCAAAAGTCAGCATTAGGAATAGTCCCTGCTCCCAATGCTAGAAGTCTTACAAGTATTCCAAGCTGCACAATGGTCACACATATGCTAAGTGCATAAGTTGGTCCTATGCTGGCTCCCTGTCTGTTTGTCCAGACTCTGTGAGCTTCTGTTAGTTGTTTTTCTGGGTTCACTTGTGATACCTTTGACCATCCCCCGGTGACCAACCAATGATTGATCCAGCCTCAGACTCATACCATAAGAGTGAGCACACTCCTGGCATTACCTGGAGTGCCAGTGTAGGAGAGTGCTCATTTATTTCATGGCAGCTCAGACCCAAATATTCCCACAGAATGATATTAATTATTATTAATATATCAATACAATTAATGATATTAATTACAACATTGTTTGGCCAATTAGCTCAGGCTTCTCATCAAATAACTCTTACATTTTAAATTAACCGATTTCTATCAATCTGTGTATTGCCACAAGATTGTGGCCTACGGGTAAGAGTATGGCCTGTCCTTCTTTAGCAGCTATATGGTGCTTCTCTGACTGTGCCTACTCTCTCTCTATCGCTGTTCTGATTTCCCACCTGGTTTTACTCTGCTAAGCCATTGGCCCAAACAGCTTTATTTATCAACCAATAAAGGCAACACATATACACAAGGACATCCCACATCATGTCAGAACCCAGAGACAACCAAAATGACTGGAGAAGAAAAAAATCAACATAATGCTGTCCAACTACATTCTGCTATACTCATAGATTTGTGACTACTCCAACTGTCAGCAAAGAGCCTTCATCTAGTAAATGATGGAAAGAGATACAGAGACCCACAGTCAACCATGAGACCAAACTTGGGAAATCCTGCTAAAGAGAAGGAGAAAAGGCAGATACTTCTACTTTAATATCATAGAATAATGTATGCTAAAGACAGCTGTATTCTGATCTTCAGAATCTGTGATGTATTATGTTACTTGAAAAGAGAAATCAGGACTATGCATGGGTTGAAGATGGTTCTTTGACAGACTTTCACATAAGGAAAGAACACTATATTCACCAAGGAAACCTGGATAACCCCCAAGTTCCTTAAAATGCAAGAACAGAGGGAGGACTTGACTTCAGAGTCAGACAGATAATTAAAGATGTTATTGAAGATAGAGGAGGGAGCCAAAGAGTGAAGGTTGGATAATCTAGAAAAGTCAGGAAAATCAATCTCCTCAAGGAGAAAGAATCCTACTTACTATTTTCAGGTGATGATATATATTTTGACATTTTTACTGTGTAAAACAGATAAAATCCCGAGTAAATATACATTGTTGACTTGGGCATGGCCTTAGGCAAAGGCATCTTCTAGTAAGGATATTGGTAAATATTGACCTTTAGCTAAACACAGTAAGGGCAAAGAGCCATGAATGCAGTTTCTTCATCCTTGATGATGGTGAGATCATGCCTTCCCTGAGACCATATTTCTAAAGAAACTTCCTACTGAGATTGGCTAACACATTTCATTGTTCATGCTGTATATATTCAACTCACTGAGCATTTAGACTCCTGCCAGTCATCTCCACCCTAATGCATTAACCACCCAAACCCAGATTTATATTACTTGTATCTCTCTTTCTTAGTCTCTCATTACTCGCATTCAGGTTTTCTGGACCCCACTGTGTGGGCTGCAGCATCCTACCTTACAATTCTTCAATAATAAGTCTTCATTGTTTATGGCCAGTTAAATTATGTAAGTAGTAGTCATAAGGAAAGAACACAAACAATCATAGACAATAGATCTGCTTTATCAGTGTGGTAGGTGGTCTCAAGCACATTAGAAGCATGGAAAAGTGTGCTAGGTTGTACAGGTCCACAGGGTTCCTTGCTGCTCCTTCCGTGAGAGCAACCATGCAACTCCAAGGTCTAGATAAAGAAATTTACCACAGTTTATTGTCTCTGCCTTGACCAGAACAGGTTCGATTATTTTTTTCTTATGCTTCAATTTATAAATGCAATTCAATATTCCTAATCTAGAAATTGATTTGTTCTTTGGATTCTGGTTTGAATTACTTGTAATGCCTCAGTAGCTTTCTCGTTAATGAGTTAATAAAGTCTTTCATCCATGTTCACTCTTATATCTCTTAGCTAGTTGTGATTTCCTTTAACTTTTTAAAAAGTTATTTTTTTCTTTCAATATGGGTGATGGAAGTCTATTTCCACTGAAAAGAAGACCAGAAAGTGAAGGAGGAGGAAAAAGAAATAGGAGAAGTTACTGAGTGTGATCTGCAGATTCAGTTTTATCCCATGGCGGCTAACACTCAGGGATATTCTATATGAGGAGAAAGATGCTTGTTGTATCACTGTACTATTGGGTCTCAACACTTGTCTCAATGCACTCAATGATGACTGTGCCACAAAGGAAAGAATCAGCTGGGTGCAAGAACACCAAGAGTCAAAAGCTGTGTTTGCCCAAAAAATTAGCTATAGAGCTAATTACAATGAGGAAAGCAGTTTGTTGGAATAGTAGTATATATCTCATAAAATGAAATTTAAAAAAAGATGAGAAAAGGATAAATGGATTGTCATGATATGATAAATGATAAATGTTTTGACTGTTTTTACAAAAGAACCTTGTTCAGTAATGATACAAAAGGAATTTTTTGTCAATTTATGGCTTAAAGAAATATAAATATTAATATATATCTAGACTTGATCAGATATATGCACAAAATTATGAGCAACCAGAACAGACTACCTTAGATTGGATCATTTATAATAGAATTATTTTTCTTCCTTGCAGTTCTAAGAACTAGAATTCCCACTATTTAGAGGTCTACATTTGATGAAGACTTTGTCATCCTATTGTAGAAGACAGAAGACAGGAAATTATGGCCTCTTGTTAAAGGCCATACTGTGGTCAAAAGCCTTTTGATAATTAGCTTTAACATATTAGAAGTCAGAGCTGTCTAATCTCAGCACTCCCCAGCTCCCAATACTTCTATGTTGAATGTTAGTTTCTGTTGCCTGCTTATTGGAGACATTCAAACCACAGCAACGTCCAAAGTACAGTTTCCAGTCCTGCTATGATAGTAGTGCTGATGTAGAAGCTGGAAAGAGGGAATGTTATATTGTTTCTTTGAGTAGATTTGAGGAGACTTAGTCTACTATAGTTGTCTTCAGTATCCATGGGTTCTATATTATTTCAACCAGTCACAGAAAGAAAATATGTGAACAAAAACATGCATGGGTTGAATATAAATATACCTTTTCTTAGCATTATTATCTAAGCAATATGGTATAACAATTTTAATCATAGTGTTTATGTTAAATTAAGAATTATAAGTAGTCTTACATTACAAGAATTACAAGAAGTGATTTACAGACAGGAGGATATGTGGAGAAAATATACAGTCACAACACCATATTATATAAGAGTTTCTAGCATCCACAAACTTTGGTATTCATGATGTTTTTAAACATCAACTTGACAAAACCAGGAATCAGCTAGGAAGAACACTGCAAGCACATGTTGTTTCCATTGGGCTGACTTGTAGATACTCTTTGGAATCATTTTAATAAGTTAATTGGTGTGAGAAGATCAAGTCCATCACTGATAGCACTATTCCCTAGGCATGGGATCCAAAACTGTAAGAATAGAGACAGGGCTGAGTACAAGCAACTGAGCACACACACCCTGGCTCTTCCTGTTCTTAATTGTAGCTGTGATAATATGAGCTTTCTCAAGTCTATGACACTGTGAACCCCTGAAGTGGTAGATCAAAACCTGAAATCCTGGGTCCAAATAAACTCTCTCTCTCCTGCATTGGCTGGATTTTGTAGGTGTTTGGTCACAGCAGCACGTAGGAAACCAGGCCGCCATATTAGAGAAGTTATAAAACCAGGCCTCAGTGAATACTGAAGGAGCTCCTGGTATCGGAATCTAAAGAACACTGTATAAGTGAATTTATCATGCTCAAAAATGGATTACCTTATGAGGTTACAATGCTATTCACTTACATACTGTGTAAAAAATCGTGTAAGGGCAGAAATGGCACAAGCAATTAGTTTTAATGGATAATATTAATTTTCTGAATGCTTTTTTTCTTTCTTTTTCAGTGAAAAAAGAGACAAGAGATTTAGTTAATTTGGAGGGAAGGATGGAGGTATCAAGTCTCAGAAAATGAAAGGTGCTGGTAATTGTGTGGCAATGGCTAACTGTATTAACCTTTGTGTGAGTCGGGCCATGAATTTGAAACGAGACTAGTCAAAGCAGTTGTAGATTTATTCCCACTGATAATCTGCATTAGTTCCACCAACACATGTAGGGAGGCTTGGATTTATCTAGGGTTTTACTTTGGCAAAATGAGTTTAAATTTCCAGGCCATAGAAGATGCATTTAAAGTGTTTGTCCCAAACATTTAATGCTAAAGGAATTATAAGTCTCTAGCATATAATACAGACCTCAAAATGCCTTATTCCTAAGAGCTCGTGTGCCATGGTTGGTAAGAATCTTACATACCAGCAAGATTCAGTAGCTTGTATTAACTGTGAGGTTGCACTTTAACAGTTTGTATATTAGTTAATAACTTGGAAAGCATACCTTTTTAGCACAAGGTAACAAAGCTGTGTAGAGATGGTTCATTTTAACATGACAAATAATTTAGAATTCTATTGCAATACCAACATAAGATGTAGATATACAAAGTTGTCAATTGTTTGTTTATTGTTACAAGCGCCCATGTTTTCTTTCCCAACTAGACTGGCTGCTTATTTTAGTCAGACACTCAGTTTTAGCCCTTTTACTCTCTGGTGAGCTTAGCATATGACAACACACAAAAAAAATCTCTAAATGGAAGAAGAAAATGTTTACTGATCATAAATCATGAACTTTTTACCCTTCTAGATTCTGTATTTGTGTCTCCAGATGAAACTACCACTCAGTTCACATAATAGTATTGAACAATTCCAATGTCTCTTACAGATTTTAAAGAATATTTAAAGGACATTTTTTGGAGTGAAGACATTTTTAAGTACTGACTACTCAAAAGCATTTAAATTAATTCCATTACAACCTTGTTTCAATATGTTAAATATAATTCAAATTATTTATTTCATGCACAAAAAATACTTAATCTAGAAATAAGATCCATTACTAAGCAATAGGTATATCTACTATGAACTTTTAAAATCCAACTGAGGGAAAACTTAGACATGAAAGATAAGTCCATGAAAAAATAGTGTTAGTAATGAAAATGCTGACAGAAAGATTCATAACAGTAGCAACATGAACAGGCAAGGCTGTAGCAAGGAACATTATCAGCCAATTTACTTCCTCATTCATGTCTGTTGCTAAGTGTCTAGTTACTGTAAATGCTTCAGATTTTGCATAATTTATGTAAATTATTAAACACCTGTTCTCTTCCCAGAAAACAAAGATATGCAATAGTCTCCTTAGTTTAATTGATTCCTGGCTTGTGTCCTGTCATTGTTTCCCTGGCAACTACAAGGGTGTTGTTGCTCCCTAATGATCAGATACTGTTGGAAAATCACAGATTTTAAGAATTGATCTTTCAGGCACACATATGGCTGTGGCTTCAAGTAGGGTTGAGTGGGCATAGAAATGAATGAGGCAAAATACCATTGTCTCCTGAATGCATTTAGAATACATTTATACTATCAATAATATTCATTCTAAAGTACCTCTGCTGTCTGGGGTAGATTTTTACATTGACTCTCTTTACTTTCCGCATCAGGCTTTAATTTCAGAAGAAAAAAAATAACAAATTTCCTCAATAAGGCAGTTTGTATTCATTTCTAAGCTTCCAATTCAAATTAGTTTGAATAAAGATTTCCAAGCTTCCAATTTAAGATAACTGAGCTTGAAGTCTAGAGTCAACTCAACATGGTCAGGTGAATCTGATGAGAGAAGCAGGCATTTTCTTAAGGATCCGTTAGTTCTTGTTATTATTTACTTCAATGCCAAAATAATGTAGCATGACAACACTGTAAGATACCCTTTCTCTTTATACCACAAATATTCAGAGCACTGCAGACTGTAATTATCTAGTTATATAATCTGTTAATATAATATTTGTTTATGTAAAATGTTCCCATAATATAATTTCATTAATAGTTGATTTTAGAAGTTTATTCATCAGCAAGTTGTTTTTACAATTTTTTATAAGTGAGTAGTGACTGGCTGGAGAGATGAATCAGTAGCTAAGGGTACACACTGCTCTTGGAAAGGACCCAGGTCCAGTTCCCAGCACCAACATGGCAACTCATTGCTATCTGCAACTCTAAGAAGTTCAAGGCTCATATCTAACCTCCACAATCACTACACTCACGTTGGGCACACAATACGTGCTCACAAACACTCAACCACATACACTGAAATAAAATCTTACTCAAAAATGTCCTGGATGAGACATTCCACCACTGGGCAAGTAGGCTCATTAGATCAAGCTGTGTTCAAAGCCTGACCAGCTGAGATCAATGCCCAAAAGCTGAAGGGTGGATGAACATAACTGACTCTACAAGTTGGCATTTAATTTTCATGTGTACAAATGGTCTACACACACACACACACACACACACACACACACACACGTTAATTTAAAATACATTTACATTTCCTCTCCTACCACAGCTGTGCAAACCTTATATTCTTTGGAAGCATTTTCAACCTTTTCACTAGCCGTTATAAACATCAGTGTTTGAAATCCAATTGGTATCCCCATCATGGTCTTGACCTCTTTGCTCATATTCTCATTCCTCCCACTCTTCAACTAGACTTTGAGAACTCAGCCCAGTGCTCTGCTGTAGGTCTCTGCCTCTGTTTCCATCAGTTTCTAGATGAAAGTTCTTTGGTAATATTTAAGATATTCATCAGTCTGACT
The DNA here is from genome assembly GCA_004026605.1 of Ondatra zibethicus. Lineage (NCBI taxonomy): Eukaryota > Metazoa > Chordata > Mammalia > Rodentia > Cricetidae > Ondatra > Ondatra zibethicus. Next base: position 16,070 of record PVIU01010525.1, on the reverse strand, counting down.
ACAGGGCAAGGCCAGTTCAGGCACCTTCTCCTCTATTTCCTAGGATCTTAGCTGGGGTCATCCTTGTGGATTTCTAGGAACTTCTCTAGAGCCAGGTTTCTTGCTAGCCCCATAATGGCTCCCTCAATCAAAATATCTCTTTCCTTGCTCTCATCTCTGTCCTTTCTCCTTCTTGACTATCCCATTCTCTCAAGTTCTCCTTCCCCCTTCCCTTCTCCATCCTCTTCTCCTTCCATGCTCCCGTCTCCCACTATCCCCAAGTTCCCAATTATGTCAGGCGATCTTGTCATTTCCCCTTTCCAGGTGGATCTATGTATGTTTTTTTTTTATTAAGATTCACCTTATTACTTAGCTTCTCTAGGATCATGAACTATAGGCTCAAAAAGTTCAGTTGAAGAGAGGGAGGAGTGAGAATATGAGCAAAGAGGTCAAGACCACGATGGGTTCACCCATTGAAACAGTTTACTTGAGCTAATGCGAATTCACTAACTCCAGTTGGACAGGAAAGGAACCAGCATAGGACCAAACTGGTCTCTCTGAATATGGGTGACAGTTGTATGCCTGGAACAGACTACAGGGACACTGGTAGTGGCACCAGGATTCATTCCTACTGCTTATACTGGCTTTTTGGGAACCTATTCTCTTTGGATGGATACCTTGTTCAGCCTAGATATAGTAGTGAGGGTCTTGGATCTTCCCCAAAGCAATGTGTCTTACCCTCTCTGAGGAATGGATGGGGAGTGAGGTGGGAAAATAGGTGGAGGGATTGGGGGGTGGGGAGGGAGTGAGAACTGGGATTGGTATGTAAAATGAAAAAATAGTTTATTTTCTTTTAAAAAATGTAAAAGAAATTTTAAAAAATCAATTAAAAAAAGAAATCCAATCAGGAAAAATATATTGGTATAATTCTGAAGTAGAGTTGAACTCACATTCACCTATCAATTCGGCAAACTCTTATCATGCCTTTTAGTCAATTCGAAAGAGAAGGGGATGTCCATTGAAATAATAATACATTGAATTCAAGTTAATTCATTCATTTTTTGGAAGATGAATCAAAATCTAATATAAGAAATCTACATGACAAAGAATCTTGACACTAAAATTTTATAGTACATAGTGTGTAAGAAATAAAATAACATCCTAAAGTCATGACAAGCAGATAGTGTGTTGGTCATTTTACAGTGAATATAAACATGAGTATTCAGGCCCACTGAGACATCTAAGCCAGTAAAGGTACTTCATATAAAGGCATAAAGACTTGAATTTAATTCTGAAATTCCATAATAGAAGGAGGAAAGTGACTACTGAAAGATGTTCTCCTCTGATTTGCACACACACACACACATAACTAATAATAACAATAAAATGAGAGAGAAGCCATGGGGCCCCACCAGAGACAGATGTCAGAACTTTAGCTGATAAGCCACAGCCATGTGTCTATACACAGATTAACAGAAAAGGGTTAAATTAATATGTAAAAGTTAGCCAATAAAAAGCTAGAGCTTATGGGCCATGCAGTGATTTAAATAATACAGTTTCTGTGTGAATATTTCCGGGCTGAGCAGCTGGGAACCAACAAGCGGCCTCCTCTAATACAATAGCAATAATAAAATACAATATAAAACAAAGGAATATTCATTCATGAGCACATTATTGTTCACATGAGTTTCAAAACTTTAAAATTGGACTCCCAATCATGATCCTTTCACAGCACAAGTGAGTGTGACCTCACACACAGTGAGTGTGACCACATGCACAAATGAGTGTGACCCCACATACAAGCAGATTTCAAGCCCCTATGCAAATACTGTTCATGAAAAACTTACTTCAAAGAAGGACACATGTAAAAAGGTAAGAACTATAGGATAGGATCCTATTTTCCTCCCATGGAGAAGAAGAGTGAATACTTTCTGATCAAAATTTTCATCAGCCTCATGTAGCTATAGTGACCATTTTTACTGAAAATTTGACTACAATTACAGAGCACTTTAGCATCAGTACAGGCCTAATACCTTTCCAACACGACCAGCTCTAGTGAGACACTAAAATCATAAAAGCCCAGACACTTTGATGGATTGGCAGCATCGCCGTTAACTGTGAGGACATATGATATGAACATGAGATACATTCAGTGGGAGAATGTATACATAAAAACAATGAGACTTCTTAAAAACATGCATCTGATCACACTCACTAACTGAAGAGTCGTTTCCTCTGTGACGCACCCCATGTTTTCCCGAGTGCCGCTTCTCTTCTGTACCAAGTTACCCCACTCTGACTCCACAACTGTCCAACCCCACTTTCTTACCTGTATTTGACTGGCCAAGTTAACTGACTTTTCCAGGGGAGGAGTCAACATCTGAATGGATTTCAAGTAGGGCACTAACAATATACCAAAGCAAAAACTCCCACAGGTATCTAACTCATGAGTTTAGCAGGGTTACTTACAAGAGGATTGGGGAGTATGGTTGACTCAGACATGAGTTTTCACTATCATTTTTCTTTTATTGATTTAGATGGGGTCTCAATCTGCAGCCTTGGTGTGGGTGGTAGTTTGAATATAATTGACCCCCATAATCTTATAGGGAGTGGCAATATTAGGAGGTGTGAATTTGTTGGAGTCGGCGTGGCCTTGTTGGAGGAAGTGTGTTACTGTGGAATGGGTTTTGTGGGTTCCTATGCTTAGGATGCCACCAAGTATCTCAGTGGACTTCCTGTTGCCTGTAAGATGTAGGACTCTCAGTTATTACTCCAGCCCTACATTTGCCTGTATACCACCATGCTCCCCATCATGATGATAATAGACTGAAACTGTAAGTGAGCCATCCTAATTAAATGTTTTATTTCATAAGAGTTAGTATGGTCATGGTGTCTCTTCACAGCAATAGAAACCATAACTAAGAGAGTGGGCCTGGAGTTAACTATCCATGTCAGGCCAGCCTAGAGCTCACAGAATTCCACCTGTCTTTGCCTTGGAGAGCTGGGATAAAAGGTGAACACTACCTTACTCAACTACCAAATCTTTTAAACACATAGTTTAAGACACTTTCTCAGCCAGGCGGTGGTGGCCCACACCTTTAATCCCAGCACTTGGGAGGTAGAGGCAGGCAGAGCTCTATGAGTTTGAGGCCAGCCAGGTTTACAAGAGCTAGTTCTAGGACAGGTTCCAAAGCTACAAAGAAACCTTGCCTCAAAAAACAAAAACAAAAAAAGAAGGAAAAGATACTTTCTTAAACAATGTTGATGTGTTCTTTCTTACAACTATTTATTAATGATACAATGCTGCTCCATATATCTTAGCTACAAGCCAAGACCAGCAGAACTCATATCATGGCCAACATGATAGGTTCCCATCCCACTGTGCATGTTTGTAAGAAGACATGAAATAGAATACAGCTGTCCCTTTTATTTTCCCATGGTGAGGACATAAGATCTGATATCCATATATGCCTTTTTAATAAAGAATTTAGATAATTTCAGAAAACATTTTTATATAAGCTGGCAAAATCTCATTATTATTGTCAACTTTTTTTGAGACTCAAAATACAGAAGACCTCTAAATTTCAGGGACTTACTCACTAAAGGAAGTCTTCTCTGCTCACCTGCTCCCAGCCTTGGACTCCATTCCCCTCACAGGTGCATGAGTCATTGTAAAGTACAGTGTGCCTGATCTAATGGGAGCTCACCAAATCCAGCTGGACCGTGACTGAATAAGCATGTGATCAAATAGGACTCTGAATGTGGCTGCCAATGGGGGCAGACTGAGAAGCCATCGATAATGGCACTGGGACCTATCACTTCTGCATGTATTGGCTTTTTGGGACCCTAGTCTATATGGATGCATACCTTCCCAGGCCAGGATGGAGGGAGAAGGGCCTTGGACTTCCCACAGGGCAGGATACCCTGCCCCCTCTTAAGGATGGGGGGGGAGGTAATGGGGGAGCGGGAGGGGACTGGAAGGGGAGGAAGTGTAAATTTTTGAATGAAAAAAATAAATTGCAGATTTTTTTTAAAAAAGAACTTCCTAATTCAGACCATTCCCTCTAAATTCTCTATGAAAAATTTTCAAGTTCTCCATGGTATGAAACCTCACTCTAGAATGATTAAGCCTTTGTCTCAATTCTATCAGTTTTTTACAGAACAGTAAAAATAAGAATAAAATAAATTAACATATACAAATAGCTTATTTGTACAATATCTGTACACAGCAAGAGTTCAATAGATAGCATCATCATCACCATCCTCACCACCATCATCATCACAATTGTCATAACTCACTCATCATTGTACATATCAACATTAAAAACATTGAATCGGGTTACAGTCATTTCAGTAAATATCTTGATGTTTTCATAAAGTAGCCATTTTATATCTAATTAACCTGTCTATTTTACGCTTTTTTATTTCTGTAACGATCAGAGTAATAGTGCCTATATAAGTGGATGCTTATAAAGATTAAAGAAATTGCTCTTTTAAAATTTGTGGAACATTTTTGCTGTGTAGTACGAATTGCTACTAATCCACAGGCACCAATCCACAAGAAATCTTGTAAACTTAAGCATCCTTTCATATTTGCCAAATCACAATGGAAATCTGTCACTACTCACTGTCAAAGATGACAACCATGTGTCTAACACACAAAGGAAGGGAAGCTTACAATTAGCATTCCCTGAGAAAGATTCTTACCAGTATAAGTCTGTTGTGTGCCATGCTTTAACAACAGAATTATTAAAGCAAATCCATCTACCAAGGATAGATGCTACATTTTTTCAACTGTGATCTAAATCCATACTGAGAAAGGGAAAGCATTGTTTTCCAATTAGCAAGGAGCCGTCTGCTCTTTGAGTAAATGAACTCTAATTAGTGTGTGTAGAAGTATTTGATTTCTCTTCTGCCCCACCCAATGGCCGTACCTGAGTCATTAAAAAGATACATTAGCTTTTAGTATGTACTCCTCTCGTTAGGATGGAAAAGACCTCAATCTATCTTTATTCCTAACTGTCCAGACTAATAGAAAATAGAAGGAGTGAAAAGAGATTACCATTCCTCTACCAGCATATCTAGAAAACACATAAAATTGAGGAATTCTTAATATCTGAAATGTCCAAGGATGGCTTTGTGCTTCTTCCTAGAAGAAGAACATGTTGTCCTTGAATGAACCATATCTTTAAATTCCTTAAACTAGAATTTTAGTCTTCTAAATGTTTCTTTCATAATCACTGAATAGATCTTTATATACGTAAGACTAGGTGCTTTAGTTCATTTTTAAGAACACATAGAAACACCATGCTGTGTTTGTCTATTTATCTGCTGCCAATTTTCCTCCTCTATTCAGCATATACTTATAAATTAAAGCACAGAGAAATGTATGGGAACTAAAATATCATTCTGCATTGCTGAAAACAGGCGATGTGAGGACCTTATTATTTAATTCAGTGTAGCCTCTTCCAATGGATTTTTTCTATAAAATATAGACATCTATATAAATTTGTGTTCCAAGAAATTAAGTAAAAAGAATTTGCATATGTAAATTTTAAATAGGAATTATAATCTTCTCCTAAATTTCAGTTCTCTCTACCTCTACTGTCATTAACATTCTGAGGTTTAATTTAGTTCTACCTAGGCAAATTGCAATAGAAATTATTCAGTCAACCAAAGAATGCATTTTGAAGATTAAAATCTCACAGCTAATTGTTTAAGTAATAAAAGTGTGTCTTACAGCAATCGTCATAATCTATCTGGACTTGCCATATGCACTAACTTAGATTTTTCTTGACTAGCATGACATTTAAGCACACTGCCAAATGAGGATTCTTCAATTACTGACACTCCATGGTGCACTGCAACACAATACAAGTGGTTGAACATGAAAAGAAAATGGAACATTTGCATATAATTTCAGTATGGTAGACTGTTTTGTCAAACTGTATTTTCAATAATAACAGCAGAGACCATGCAAAGGTTGGTAAAAATTTAGAGATTATCTTCCCCAGTAACCTTGTAGATATAACAAATATAACAAAACAGTATATGTCTACTTTTCCTGTTTTGCTAACAGGGCATGAATCCTTTATAACCCTATGCTTGTAATGGATTTAAATATCAAAACTTTGACAGTCAAAAGGCTGCATGAGTTTTAAAAAAGAATCATTTGTTGTTACAGCCACATGGTTTCATGCTGTATTTATTATCAGTGAGAGAGTGAATCTTTCATTAATAGTGCCATTAGAAATTTTGTTCTGATAACAGCACTGACTCCTCTGTAGGCTATAGCCGCCTTTATTCTTGCAAGCTTTTCATTCTTCAAAAGAGAGTGATGTAAACAAAAAGCTCAGTGTGTATGAACCTTAAGTGTTAAAATGTGAAGAATGGGCTCATTATTTGTGTGTGATACACAGGATGTATTTAATAGCAGTCATGTGCCTTGGCTTTTGATGTGTCCACGTGCATGAAAGAGGAAGAGGCTGAGGATCCTGAAACATAATCCTTACAGTAGACTCACAGGACTGTGTATTCCCAAGTGGGCCCAAACCAAAATGATTTAAGTGATGAGGCACATCCCCAGTACTTAGTCTCTTTTCGGGACAGAATGTAGTTAGTGAAGAAATCATTTCCACCAAGGCTTCCTCTTAACCCTTTTCCACACTCCTCGAGTTCTACATTTTTCCATGAGTCTTTATGGTGATCTGTTTATGAATGAAATAGGGCTTTGTTTGTTGATTTGTTTGTCTTTCTTGGAACATAAAAAAAACAAATAAACATGCAAATTTATCTTGAGTGTGTTTTCAGTAACCTAGCTAAATTTTAAGGAAATGGTGTATTTGTGGTCTTGACATCTTAATAAATTAATATTTAAGCAGCTTTAGAACGCCAGTATGTAAATTCTCAGGATCTAATCTAAATAAATTGCGCCTCAATGTTTTCAACATTCATGGCTTCATAAGCACACACAAATTTAAAGCTGCTTTACAAATCAGTTGTGTTAGCCATGTGTGATTGCAAGTCTCCAGCACATACATGAAGTAGGGAAGGTTCTAAAAAAATGAAAAACAAAATAACATCATCAAAGTACTGCTGGTCTCCTCCTGGCCTGATAACTTGATCTTTGCAATATATGTGCTTCAGAAAAAGATTTTAGGCTTTCTGCATCTACTGCATATGTGTATGCCTTAGCAACATCAGGTTAATTCTCCAGTTGAAGCAACTGGAGTTTTATAAGTTAAAGAGAACAGAGTGCTATCAATCTTTGTGGTTTGACACAGTTTTCATTTTTTCTGTCTCTCCTCCAAAATTTGTGATTACAACAACTGGAAATTGTTCCAGTCTTTCCTGCCTCTTGCGCAGGCCAGCTGGTGTAATCCCACATCACTAATTACTAGGGTATTTGCATTTTAGAACTGTTATTTACAGGACATACAGGTAGATGATTTGTCAAGATTCATACAGGAAGCAAGAAGCAAAGACAGAAGGAAAAGGGTCAACTTGCGTTCATATTTGTCTTTCTCTTCTTTTTTTTTTAGCTTTAAAAAATCTCTGATTTCTTTGCCAATCTGTGAATGATGTGTGTCTTTAAAGGGTGTTAGGGCTCAATGAAAAAATGTGATTGTTATAAATTCCACAAACCTTTCTGCATGAATAAATTTAACAGCCACTTCTTATGATGCTTCATGACCCAGGTACCAGTGAGGATGCTTATTTGCTCCGGGCACGCCTTTCCGGGGTATTGATGCTCCAGAACTTGCACGGTACAGATGACTGGACTAAATCATTGTGAGGTCACTACTGCAAGCAGAGGAAGAAATCCAATTCTGAAAACTAGTTCTTCCAAAAACATGAGAGAAACTGATCTTCTCTTTGCTTCTGGTAAATTCCATTAGTTGAATAGATTTGAATTCTCATACGGTTTCAATAAACCTAAATGAAATGGTCTCATTAGTGACTTGGGAATAAATCTCTCGTAATTTAAAAGGAAACGAAGGTCTTGGTGGTACCCATTTTTGCTCCCTAGAGCTCAAAGGGCAACTTTATTATCTCCATGGTAACACACTGTTTTAATTTACAAACAGCCTGCTCTTGCTGCCATCTATTTTACTTCCCAGATCCCTTCGAGTCATTCTAAGCACGTTGGCTTCAAGTCTAATTTCCCTCCTATATGACCAATAGATACTGGCCGTGTTGCTTCCAGACAAACTAACCCTCATCTGTTCACAAAATGTTCCCTTAGAACATAGCATTGACATTTCATTTTTTCAAGACTGAAATATGGTTGAAATATTTGGAGATCTAGTGACTCTTTAACCAACTAACTATATCTTTTCTTGATTGCCTCATATTTTCTCTGAAAATGGCATTAATTATTTTGAAATGTGTTAACTGATTAACTTCAGGAATGGTTTCAACTCAATTCTTGGACTAACTAGAGTTTGAACCAGAACCTCTCTGGGGCACTTGCTATTACAGAAAATGGATGAAAAAGATGGTAATTGAACACTATGTGCCTTATAATTAACGTAATCGTTGTCAGCATGGAACTATAAACCAAATACCAATTAGTTCTATTTGTATATCCATGGGTTTTTCTGGTTGTCTTTGAGTTAAAGTTTATTATTTATGCAACTTAGAGCCCCCCGGTGTGCAAGGGAAATGTTTTTTATACATTTTAAATGTGCAAATTAACTGCATATTTAGTTTCCCTATGCAAATGAGCTAAGCTGATACATTCTTATTAGCAAAAGACAGGTTCTGCAATGCTTCGAATTCAACACATGTAGTAAAGCAATCTGTGAAACGCCTCAATAGTCCAGGAATGTTGGTTAGGTATTATCAGAGATTCAGAGGCTCTGCAACAACCATTTAATCCCTGTGGCTTCCTGTATTTAATAAAATCGATTTCCCAAATTGGAGAATATACAATATATTATTGTACATACATACATACATATCTCTCTCTCTCTCTCTCTCTCTCTCTCTCTCTCTCTGTGTGTGTGTGTGTACTCAAAATGCTGCACTAATACATTAAAGCAATACATATGCCCTGAGGGAAGTACGTCATCCCAAGAAGGACTGACATCTATAGGGAATAGCAATCCCATAAAGCAAGCCAAGTATATACATGAGACCCACAGGTACTCAAAGGAACACCAACAGACCAGCACACATCAAAACAGTCCAAAGCCCACCAGAAGTATGATGAATGTTGTCTGTAAACTGCTTCATCCTTTTCAAAGAAGACACATAGCATTTGTCAGCCTTCCTTGCAGGGCAGCCATAAGAATGGTCTATACAAGGAGATGGGAAAAAAAGTTTGTAATCACTTCCTGTGTACCTGACTGAATGAAGACAGGACAAACACCAAAGTGACCTTGGAATCTCTGTTAAGATGAGAGACTGTTGTTGGCTCGGATCAAACCCAAATGCCCCTAGACTCCTTCTTTTCCTACTGTCTCACCATCCACATTAAACTGAGATAAATAGAAATGCATGTTGCCTAAACCATCTCACATGTTCATTTATTACTTTGATATAGAATATTTGGTATATCTCTCTAAATTACTCAGCAAAGTTTCTAATTTTCTTTCAAGGATTGCTAGAACTTGCTGAGTGGAAGAAAATGTTTAAATAGATATGTGCTCAATTTCCAGGAAATCTTCGCATCCCAGGCCAACTAATGGGAATTAATAATGAAGAGATAGTATAGTCTACTCTAGCCTAGGGCAAGAAATTAACAGCATTATTATGTGCATGCAACTTCCTGACAAATTACCTAGGAATTCCTTCCTCTGTTTCCACCCCGGAACTGATAAACACTTCAAACACATCTTAGGCAAGAAACCCAAGGCAGAGCCAGTCACAGGGATACATGAGACACCAAGAAATATTAAGATATTGAAAAATAGTTATTAAATGCAGTAATGCGCCATACCTAGATTTCTGTAACTGCGTATTAAAGAAAGTTCAAAATATTAAAAAAAATTCTTCTTCATAAGACAGATGAAAACTTTAGAAAAGCTAATATTATATGCCAATGCTTTGTTTTTTATTTCTCCTTTTATTTCTTTTTTTTCTGAGTGCCACAAAACTTAAGCTCTCATCCTGATTTATTCCAGAGCCCATTATCAGCGACCCCATTCATTACAATTCTAAATGACAGTGTGAAATGGGAAATAGCTAAAATTACTTCCAAACCTTGTGCATCATAGGACTAAGAAATAGCAAATGCTAATGTGTCAGGACAGCCGCCTATTGGGAGTCTTGATAACAATGCCCTAACACTATAAACAACAGACAGCTTTAGAAAATCTTGTCTGAGCATTAATGAAGAGGTTCTGTAACCTTGCTAAAGCTCATTTCCCCCATGACGGTCACCACTGTTTTCACAAAAATGAAACGAGACCAAAAACACAGTACTCTCTAGTTTAGTCAAATCAGTAACTTGTCATCGCATGTTGAGGCTTCTTCATCAGTTTCCTGTCCAGTGGAGAAAGGAAGGGGTGTAGAGCAGAACTGAGCTTCTAGTTCTGAGGCACTTGGGACGATTAGAAGAAGCCTACAAAACACGCATGAAAGCAGTAGAAAGTCTACCATTTAAAAATTTAAAAATCTTCAGTAATGATTGATGATACTTCCACAGAGTTATATAATTTAAGCATGTAGGAGAAATTGAAATAATTGATTTAATTATTACTTTATTGCTATTATTAAATATAAAGCAACACTTTACACAATAATGATGATTGATATTTCTTGAACACGTTCTTAATGTGTGTGATATGTCTTTTTCCTCTGTGTAGAATTCAATCTTCACAATCCAACTTTCAAAGAAGGTGCTTCTACCCAACCCCACAGTTTAGGGGGAAAAAAAGGAAAGAAAAGAGAAAAAGAAAGAAAAGAAGAAAATCAGAAATACTATATTCTCTGCTCTGGACTTTACACAGAGTGAAAACTAACACAGAATCAACCTTAAGTTACTTTTTTGTGCTCTAGCTCATTGGCTTTGAACAATTAAGTCTACAATTCCCTCAGATCTCTGAGTCTTCACTCACCGAGCACCGCTCTCACTATTCCTAGGAAGTGAGTTCATAAACGAGAATTCACTAAAGCAAACCCCAGGGTGGGAGGTGGGGGTTGCTTAGAACTTCTCCTCGGTAGGGGAACATGCTAGGAAAAAAAAAATGTTTTAAATGTAATTATTTACAGGCAGGCAGAAAACGAGCAGGTCACCAGATCATATACATGTATCTTTAAGTCAAAGATAACATGGTTAGTAGAACCAGACACGAAGAGAAACTGCATGGTGGTTCCTTTGTATGATGTCATTTGAGCTCTGTTCAGAAAAATCTACAAATGGCATCTGTTTATCCATTTGTGAACAAGACAAAGCCAGCTTTTGCACCAGACCCCTCTCAGTCCCTGAAAGGAAGGCTTCCTAAGTGATGATGTGTCAAAAGTCACAAAAAACTGTTAAAAATTCTACCTCTGCTGAGAAAATAGTGCACTTGACAAGATGTGTGTGAAATGTATTAAATCCAGATGAACGTGGTATTTCTGTCTCCATTGGCAACAAACGCCCAAGAGAATGAAATGTTTAACTTAAAGAAAAAATTGTTTGTGATCAGAATGGCAATTTCCTCTAGAGAGACCACGATGCAGACAACTTCACCAGCTGGGTATGCCTCTACATCTCGATTCCTACCATACCTCAAAATATCACATGCGTACCCGATGACACTCTCACAGAAAGTTCTACTGTTTTGTGTGGAAAGAAACTCCTTCATTTTTAGCAATACTTTTTCAATGGTTACTATTCATAAAACATGCAGGAACCACTTGCAACAACTCTACAAATGAACTTTTCTTATTACACGCAGTTTCTGAAATGTTTATCCCCCTAATTTGTCTCAGTCACTTGCTACCTATGCACCATCTGCGGACCAGAGAAGTGTGCTCTTCAGTCAGGAAAGAGCTCTTGCCAACCACTGTCTGTTACAATTAGAAGACACGGTTTCATGATTCACAGTGAAATAGGTGGTCACGGCTACCCTGGCACCAAATCATGAGAAGAGGATTGTTGGATGTGTGTATGCAGTTGTACTTGTCTGTTGCAACATGTGTAGAGGTCAGGGAGCAACCTTGGGTAGCTTTCTCTGACTCTTTACCTTGTTTTGTTTCAGACACAGACTCTCCCTGAATCTGGAGTTCATTGGGTAGATTAAGCTAGCCATCAAACACCCTGGAATCTGTCTCCAAAGCTCCAACTGTGAGAAAAAGCATACGCGTGGCCTTTAATTTCGCTGATGGGATTCTAAATTCAGGTTCTATGAGGTTTTTAATTTATACCTTACTGAAATAAATGTATGAAAAGAACAAGAGATGATAGCTAAGATAAATATATGTCAGTGTTTATTTTGTTTATCACTTGCTATTAAGTAAAATAATAATGAACTTCATGGCTTAAAGCAGAAGTTTTCTACAGTCCTAGCTCCACACATAAGCAGGGCAGATTGTGCTCCGTGACAGAGTTCAGTCCATCCCACCTGACATATCACCCATGGGTACCATCATCTTTCAGCTCAGCTGGAATGAACTAGGGTCAACTTACTTGTCAGTCTAGGGCTTAGTGTAGTTTGTTGACCAGAATACATCTCATAGCTGAGTGTTGTTTCTTCATGGAGAACTAGCGGGATATATTCTAAAGCAGTGGATATGTGTGTATATATCTTGTATGCTAGGGTTACACTATTTACTGTCCTCCTGCATGTGTAATCATTGGGTCCAGCCACACAGTGACTCCAGAGCATTCTCTCTTTTTGAAACTATTCATTTCTCCTCTGTTTCATTTGCTTTTGTCTTTTGTTTTTCCTCACTCATAAAGGTTGAATTCTTTTTTTAATTTTCTTTATTTTACATTCCAATCACAGTTCTCCTTTCCAGGCCTCCTCCTGTCCCCTCTCCCCTCCCCTCCAGACTGCCCCTATCCACTCCTTCCAACAGGTAAGGGCTCCCATGGGGAGTCAACACAGTTTGGCACATTAATTTGGGGAAAGACTAAGTCCTCTCCCACTGCATTAAGGCTGAGCATGGCATCCCACCATAGGGAATGGGCTCCAACAAGCTAGCTCATGCACCAGGGATAGATCCTGGTCCTACTGCCAGGGACTCCTCAGGCAGTCCAAGCTTCACCACAGTCTCCCACATATGGATGACCTAGTTTGGCCCTATCATGGCTTCACAGTTGTCAGTCTAGAGTTCATGAGTTTCAATGAGCTGTATTCAGCTGTGTCTTTAGATTTCTCCATCATGATCGTGACCTCCCTTGACTACTTAGATGAGCACTTTTTCCTTGGTCTTTGTCATTTGATCTCACTTTCTATCCTTGTTCATGTTCTGGAAGTTGATTCAAGAAAATCAGAGTACCACCTATTTAGATGATGAATAAAATCTGATGTACTGGGAGAGTTGAAACAGACCTTTATTTTTCCTCTTGCATTTCCAGTCCCACCCACTGACTCCTTGGGTTGAACTTCCCACTCTGGGAGTTGAAAGAACATCCATTACAGGCCTAAATCCACTCAGGAGTGAACCACATTTTCTTTTGCATCCAGATTAAATATTTTCTTCTTTTCTTCACTAATACCTGCAACTCAATTTTCTGTCAACACTGGTGTCAACTTGATACATACCTAGATACATCTGGGAAGGGGGAATCTTAAATCTGCCTCCATACGGTTGGTCTGTAAAGAAGTCTTTGGGGGAATTGTCTTAATCAATGATGAATGTGGGAGGATGTAGTTTACTCTGAGCAGTGCCAACCTCTAGACAGGTGCCCCTGCAGTGTATAAAAAAAAAAAAACCAGGCTGAGTTAGCCAGTGAACAGTGTTTCTCAATGCCTTCTCCATCAGTTCCTGAGAGGGAAGAGCCTATTGCCTCAATATTTGTTTGGCAGTTTTACCCTCTGCACACGTAAGTTCAATTTCAAATATAGCAAGCTTTCTGGAGTAACTATTGCCTCTGTTTCTTCCTTAGCACTTTTCTGTGTTCTGTGGGTTCACATGTCTCTGTGTACACACCCATACCAAAAGAACTTTCCCCAGTCTAATCAGGAATACCTAACACTCTTCATTTTTATTTTGCTGTGTTTCGTGACTGTCATGGCCACTGATGCGCTATGCATCACTGGATTTTCCTTGCTGCATTAGCCAAAGTTCTAGACCTGCAGTGATTTCTGGCTGTGATTCTCTTTGCCTAATTCCTCCTGAGAATGTTTCTCTTCTGAAACTACGGAGTCTGTTGGGACACGTCTCTGAGATCCCATAGTCTTCATGATCTCTGTCTCAGCACGAGCACAGGTTGTTTGTTCATATTTCTTATCTGCTTTGTACCATTGTGAGTCTTGGAGTTACTGGACCCTCAAAACACCCAGGACAGCCTGGTATCCAGTGATTGCCACATTCTTCTGAGCGTCTCAGGAACTCTAGACCACGACATTTCCCATCGAGTCTGGCTCTCCTCAACAGTAATCTAATATAGTTTGGACATCACTGACAATCTTGCTCTCAGGAATGCTGCATTTCTTCTTTGAGGAGAAGCAGATGAAAGCATTTATTTTTTTATTCTATTTTTCCTTTACAGGTGTCATTTCTTTCACTAACAATTATATGGCATTTATTCAATTCACACTGAATGTACAAACTTTTAGCTCCCAGAAAGCAATTAAGACTTGAGTTTTATGAACTGAATCTAGTGAGGATTTATCCAGGTCTTCATAGCTATTCCATATACTTAGATGTATAACTAATTTGCAACAATAGGTGGAAAGATTTATTTAAATGGCTTTCTGGCCACAACTGTCTTACAAAATGGTATACAGGCCCATATTTGCATCTTGTAATGCAAAGGCCTTTGCAGAAGATCAGCAAGGTGTTCATACGGCTGCACAGTTTTACTTGTAAAGGTGTAATATGATCTTCTCTTATTCAAATTTGCTTATATTTGCCATGACTTTGCCCTACCACCCCAGCTCCCTCATTTGTATTTCACCTCGTGTTCTGTGGCAATGCTGTGAATGAGACAAGCTGCAGGGGAAGAGATAGTCACTGCTGCACTGTACTGGCTAGTCTTCATTTCAACGTGATTGGGAATCCCACCATGGAAGTGAAATATCTGCGCTTGCTTATAAGGAATTATCTTGAGATCCATCCTAAATGTGTACAGTTCCATGAGATGTGTCGTGGGTCCAATGCGAAGATAGAATAAAATAAGCTAAGTCCAAGCTCCTACCACTGTTTGCTTTCTTTTTTTTTTTTTTTTGCAAATATCTATGGTGCATGTTTATTGAGAGTAAATATTTTTTCTAAAGAAAATGAAATTGGTTGAGTAGGAAAGTGGGGCATACCTAGGAAGAACTGAGGGTAAATGTGATCAAAATACATTGTATGAAATTATTTTTTTCCATTCATCAAAATATATTCTTTTCTTATACTATATATTCTGATTGCAGTTTTTCCTTCCTTGACTCTTCCCAGTTCCTCCCCAGTTCCTCTCTCATCCAGATCCATTCCCTTTCTGTTTCTTTTTTTTCCATACATTGTTTTGTTTTATTTTTTCCATTCAAGAACATAATTAAAGAAATACAATTTTTACCTTTCTTCCCCTTCTCCCGGTCCCCTCCCACTACCCCCCCAACCCTCCTCCCTCCCCCTTCTTCCTTGAAAGAGGGCATGGTGCCCTGCCCTGTTGGAAGTCCAAGGATCATCAAGCAAAAGTTGGAAGCCAGGGGCGGGGATAGAGGTGGGAGGTAGGGGAGCAGGGGAAGGGGAGAGGGGGAAGGAGAAGGGAGAAGGACTGGGGAGAGCTTGGGGGAGTGGGAGGGTGAAGATGGAAGAAAGGTGGACATTGGAAAAGGGAATAAGATATCTACATTAAGAGAATCATTTTAGGGTTGGCAAGATACTTGGCCCTGGGGATCCCAGGTGTCCACGGGCATGTCCCCAGCTAGGTATTCAGGCAGCAGAGGAGAGGGTGCCAGAACTAGCCTTGTACCATAGTCACATTGATGATTATCTTGATTACC
>PVIU01010524.1:0-69601 GCA_004026605.1 Ondatra zibethicus | reverse complement strand
TTGGTGTGCTCCCATTAGTTCAGGCACACTGTTTCAGTAGGTGGACCAGCCCCTCACGGTCCTAACTTCCTAACTCATCTTCTCCCACCTTCTGCTCTTCACCTGCACCTTGGGGGCTCAATCCATTGCTCTGATGTGATTGTGGGTCTCTGTCTCTATCTCCATCCATCGGATGAAATTTCTCCCACCTCTATCCCCGTCCCTGGCTTCCAACTTTTGCTTGATGATCCTGTTTGCTTCCAAATGTTATGTGTGTGGGTATGTGTGGGTGTGAATATATGTATAGATGTATGGAGGTTTTCAGAGGTCAGGAGGTGGCATCAAGTCTTCTGGAACTGTATTCAAAGGCAGTGTAATCTACCCTAGACAGATGCTGGAAACCAAACTTTGATTCTCTATCAAAGAAATCAGCCCTCTTCTCCAAGCTCATCTTCCTCCCTAGCAGAGGAAAATGATTATTCACCAGCAGGCGCAGAATGGTCTTTGCTAAAAATTCTATATTTCTTCTTGTTAGATATTTTAAAATACTTTCTAAAGTCTCACTATTCTAAAGTAGTTGTCAAAAAAGTTAATGGATACAAAAAATTTACCAAGAATTATCATCAAAGCAATATGTACAATATATATAACAATACTAATTTCTCGTAAAACAAAATATCTGAAGAGAGATAAATATACCATGTCAATAAGATCAAATCTAACTGGACAGTAGTTAGTGGAATAAATTTCATTTTTTAAAATTCTCGTAATCTTTCTTCTAAGTAAGAAACATACTGCATTTCTGTTTGGAATCCTTCAGTCATTTAGCTACTAAAACATCATATGTGCTTTCTAGTGAAGATCTCTTCATAGTGAAGGTGCCTTTTGAAAAAGCAGATAATGTATTTTAATTTTATAATTTAACATAGAATACTTGGCATCTTTGATGGTGACTCCTAAATAGATGTTAGTGCTAGCCAAGGAAAACACTAAGTGATCCTTAGTAACATGGGTATTATTTAACTCAAGGTGAAGAATTTTAACTTTAGTAGAAAAATGTGTAAACCATGTGACTGAGCCTTGGGAGAAAATTCATGCTCTTCAGGGACTTATTTTAAATACATTTCTCTTAATTCTTCCAATAATACAAAACCAATTTCATCTAAATATATCAGACAGTCACAGCAAAATGCGGGCTTAACTCTGAGGTTTTGATCTGATGCTTTCAAGACACTCAATATTCTTGTTCTTCTCTTGCTCTTTTTGGCTCATTTGACCTATATATAACGTTAAACAGCTCCCTGGCTGACAGACAGGCTATCTCATCATATGGCAAATGGTAATACACTCCATTACACAGAAACTTTAAAATCACAGCCCCACTGAGAAGCTGCTCAAAGAGTTTAACTGCTCTCCTGGCAGATATCAGCCAATATCCAGATATATTAGCGAGGGAGTCACAGCTGACCACAGAAGGATGTGGGAGTGAATCAGGATCATATTTCAATTCCATGTTAAAGCTGCAAGAAATTCATATGCCTAATCTGTTTTTTATTAAGTTTCTGCAGAAAAAATTGATGCAAACATATATTGAAAAAAAATCTAACTATATTTCTTTCTTACTCAGTACTTTAAAGATTCTGATAATTCATGTAGTGTGGAACATGAAAATAGTACAACAATTTTTTAACATGTGTTTTATCAGATGTGATGATGAAATTTGGAGTTAAATTTGGTTAGAAAAAAATCCTATTAACTTTATAAAAAGAATTATGCAAAGTCACCCTCTAATGTAGACATTTCATGTATATAGTGCCTGGAGGGGCTCTGGATGCTACAAAAAGAGATGAAAAAATGTCATCAATCTTCCTTAGCTGGGCCCTCTGAGAACAATAATCATGACTGGTTTAGCAAGGCATGCCCATTAGTACAATAGTAACATGAACATTTTTGGAGTAAGTGATCACTTTCTGGTTGTATTTAAATCCTACTCCACAAGATGAAATCCTTACCTGGCAATGTTTTCTGGCAAATAAATAAATAAATAAAACAAAAACACTGTGGTTATGCAGGTTACTAGCCCAAAGGGAGAACCTATTCCAATTGTTCTGCTAAACTGACACTATATTAAGCTGACTTCTAATAAGTTAGATCTGTACAAGAGATAAAGGCATCTCTCAAACATCTGCAGAGAATCTTCCTTCTGTAGTAGATAGTCATTAACACAGGTTTTCACAGCTGGCAAGGTGTAGAGAAAAAGAAATGTGATCTAGAAATCCAGCTAGAAATAGGACATCTGTATCACATTTATTGCCCTAAGGTTCAGGGATAATTGAGGAAAAAGGGGGGGTGGAAGTGGTGGATGATTTCAAAGAAAAAGAGTGTCTTCAGAGCACAGCAAGGAAACTGGACACATGAACTCACAGTAACTTTTACAACATGTGCAAGCCTTGTGCACGCTCAAACCATACAAAATCACAACATAGAGAGGGGAGGCTAACAGGAAATTCTACTATTAAAGAAAGAGACCTTTTATATTATTACTTTTTAATTTGAATTACTGATCAGAAGCATTTGAGAAGAAAATCAATATTTGGTATTGTGGTGGCACTGGTGGTTTCCAATAAGTTGAAGGTATGTCTCTATTGCTGAAGGCACTATATACTTCAGATACAATACTTAAAAAATTCAAACTAGATCTGTCCTCAAAGCTTGCTTCCTGATATCTAGCTGTCATAATACCAGAAGTTCCTATGCAAGTGGCCAAAGATGGTAAGTAATAAAAATACTTACTGAGGTGTGAAATATATGAATCTTATCAATAATCAACATAGGAAAATATCACTAATGGTGAAAATAAGACTCATGTCTTGATAGTTAACTGATAACTGCCTGATTGTATAGAAGGTGAAATCAAATTAAGGAAATCATGTTTTCTACTGAAAATGTACCCAACTTTGTGGTGCTAATGAGGCCATTGTGACTATTAGAGCCACTTTAATAGACCAGTAAAATTCTAAGATTCTTTTTCTAAATTCATCCTCTTATTTATATATAAATACAGCTCTACCCTTCATCAGAAAATTTTCTCTTTGGAGTAAATGGAGAATATCACAGAAATGCACAACTGGTCAAAATGCAGACAATGCCTCATTATTTGATTACCAGCCAAAGGTATAGACTTAAAATTCGCTCAGGGACTATAGTGGAAGAGAGGTTGGAAAGATTGATAAAATGGAACAGTAAGTCTGTTGTTAGAATGTGTCTCCATAAATGACAGGTAAACAGCATTCTGGATACCTCATCTAAATGTGTACACCTCAAAATTATGGCTCCATAAATATGATCTGAACAAACAGAACATTGATATGGATGCTATTTTGCAATGGAACAATCTCAAGTGGCCATAGTGTTAGACAAATATTTTCTAGTGAGAGTGGTAGAATTAGTCTTTCACAGGGATAAACCACCTACATGTCTATTCAATATCATTAGCCTCAAAATTATATATATGTTTATATATAAAATGTTTAATATATTTGTGTGTACATACGTATATATGTTAACAAGTGACATTAATTGTCTCATTATATTCTATTTAAATATTTATGTAATTATATTTCAATTTGAAAGAATTAATAATTGAGAAAAACTACTCTTAATGTTATAAAGGGTGGAGGTGAAAAGGAGACACAAAGTCGGAGGTGTGGAGATGGGAGTGGGAAGGTCTCAGTGGAATTCTGAAGGGGTTAATATATTGATACCAATAAATTGTACAAAATTTTCAAAGGAATGGTTTTTTAAAACTAGAATGACACAGGCTGAGGCAGGGCAGTAGCGCAAGCACAAATAAGCACATGCAAGCTCACATGAATAAGCAAAATTGGCCAAAACAAACTATCAGCAGACCAAAAGCAGGTAAATAAAGACGCACACTCCTAGCCAGTCACAACACAAACAGCAGCAACCTTCAGTTTCTAAAGGACCAATCACAAATTTTCCTGTGCCAGCTTAATTACGTTAACCCCGTAAACCCCCCAACCCCACCTTTTTACAATAAAGAGCTTCTGTATTGGAATCTCTCAGAGTCTGTGTCATTACCTCTGCATCTTCCACATCTTCTCACCCTCTACCCCTTAGGAAACAGGGATGGCACAACAGGCAGCAGCAGCAAGTCCTCAACAACTGGCACCCAACATGGATGCTCCTTTTTATATTGCTAGCTTTTTGGGTCCTCCTTAACCTCTTTCCTGTCCCTGTACTTTTTTTTTTCATGTCTGTTTTCCTGGTTATGAACTCTCCATCATGACTTTTTAGTCCAGGAAACTCCACATAAGGGCTGACCACCCCGGAGATAGAACCAATAAACAACGGCCCAATCATTCCTTTTCGCCCAGAGACACTGTGTGAGAAGAGAGCTGTGGCCTAACAAACCATGGAAGTCCCTCACTATAAGCAGCACTCTCGGTCCACGAACACTATTTTCCCCTTCATTTCTGTCCTTGTCCAACAGCAGACTCCCTTGCAGCCTGAGAGCAACTGAAGACTTTTGCCCAGAGAAACTCTCCGGGACTGTCTGAAGACTTTACTTTTGAAGACTCTTGCTTTACGGGGAGTCCCTACTGCTCTTTGAAGTGTGAACTATTAGATTTCCTCTCCTAGTTTCTCTTCACAACTAATCTGATTATGCGACCACCTATTAAAGACCATTAGGGCAGTGATTGGTCTCTTAATTGTTCCACTGCGGTTGAATCCCCTTTCCCTTCCGGGATTGGAAAGTTCTCCTTAGAGGGCTGTTACTTTCTCTAGCTCCCTGGATCTGAGTGTGGGGACCTACATGCAGCTGTTGCCACTCATCGTGTGTTCTCTGGTCACTTTCTTTCTTTTCTTCTGACAGCTTTCAAGTCCCTCAAACTTCTTAGACTCCAGGACAATGTAGGCCATTTCTGCGATCTTGTTCAGCAAGCTATGGAAACATTTCTTGAATTTTTGACCTGTGTCACCAATGCTGTTGAAAAGCGTGCCCCATCTGGCTCTACGAAACAGCTGACCTGGGAGGGGCTCAATACCATCACCCAAAACGTCATCGCATCTGTTAGAAATGAAAATTTTCATAAGTGGGTCTTAGCCGTCCATGATATTCACACACAGAACAGGCCCCTTTTCACCCTTACAGATTCCATCAATGCCTTGGTCAGTGCTAAACTTGACAAGAATGATAATTCTGCTCTTCCAGACCGTACTTATTGGGGACAGTCTGACCACTTAAATAGGGATTGTCCTAGGGCACATCCAAAGATCTAATGCACTAAATGACAAAAGTCTATAATTTTCATGAGACTATAGAATCTCCCAGTGTGTCCTGATATGAATGATAGACTGGACAATGGCTTTACACTCCTGATTCATGAAGGTAATTGGTGTGCCTTGATATGCAATGGTTAAGGTGAATGGTTCTCATCTACTAGGCAGATCTCTTCTAGTTCAGAAGCTTAGTAGATGTCATTTAAAAAGGTGGATTTCCTCAATAACCAGCCTTAATAGAGATTTTATATAGCTTGAGAGCATTGTGGAATATCCTCTTCCAGAGCCAAGGTGGCAAGAGGAAGTTTCTGTTGCTCATATTCTATTGCTTAGCCAGCTCCCCAAGATAGTCTATGAAAATAAGTCATTGTTGCCCTTCAGGCCAGTCAACAGCCACATGTGATACTTGATGTACTCCCTGACCCAGGAATTACAGTTAAAGATGTAGACCGCAAAGACATTGCTGTAAACAAAGCCAGGAAAAACAACAAACCACTTAGAAAGGAAGTCTGCTTTAGGGTGATTGCTAGGTCCAGGATGGGCACACTAGATAATCATTTCCCTAGGACATATGGCTTTCTGCCCTCCCCCTTTTAAAATTAAAGCTAAAAAATTATGCCACATCATCAAAAATGCCATCTCCCAGGCTGCTATAGCCTTTACAGATTCAATAAAACTAATTTTCGGTTAACAATAATTGGAGTTAATCATAAAAAAGAGGCCTATACCCAACCAAACCCTGGATCAGCACAAATAGGTGAATTATTGGTGTCCTTAAGGTAATGGAAATTACACAATCAGAACCCATAAATATTTTCTCAGATAGCCACTATGCCACACAAGCATGCAAAATAGTATCTTTTGCAAAATTGAGGTCCTAAAAGGATTCTATCTCCAAAACTATGCAAATTATTCAAGAATTTATTATAGTCCAGAGGACACCACTGGCACATATCCCATATCAGATCACATCTGGACCTGCCAGAAATGCTAGCAATAGGCAGCCATAGTGTATGGTGACTGCCCAATTATGACTATGACAGTGTCCTTGCCTTGGCTAGAACATGCCAGACTCCTCCATCAGCAGTTTCATTTGTCCTCTTAAAATATACACAAGCTTTTACCTGGTTTACATGAGTCAAGCCACTGGATTTGTCTACCACATTTTTGGCCACGTTTGGGATCACATAAAATCCCTGCTAGACCTTTAAACTCGTTGCATGCTACCTTAAGGAAGAGGTGTTGCTTAAGTGTCTCCTACAGCTAAGTTCCTGACAACAGCTGGAGAACAAGGCAACACTACAGGCGTTAATGGCTATGGAGTGTGCCGGACCAAAGCCTCCAAAGGAAGCGGTCGATGCTTGACAAACTCAAATACAGGAGGCCATTTAAAGCCTTAGTTTTCCTAAAATTCTCCCCTTGTTTCTGACTTCTTGACACCTTCTGGGGACCAAATCCTTTGAGGATTGGTAATCAAAGATGGGTACGAGTCTGTCCAGGAGGCCAAGCTAAGAGCGGAACAAGCCAAAATGCTGGGGCATCCCCAAGTTAAAAAAAAATCCATAACTCCCACTAGGTTGCCAAATAAAAATAAAATTAAAAAGAGATGAGGCAGGGCGATAATGCAAGCACAAACAAGCACATGCAAACTCACAATGAATAAGGAAAATTGGCCAAAACAACCTGTCAGTGGACTAAAAGCACAGTAACTAATGTCATACACTCCTAGCCAATCAAAACACATCAGCAGTGACCACGTTTCAAAAGGACAAACCAAAATGTTCCTGTGGCAGCTTAATTTCCCTAACCCCATAAAAAACCCTGACTTTTTTACAATAAAGAATTTCTGTATTGGAATCTCTCAGAGTCTGTGTCATTGTCTCCTTGTCTTCTCACCCCTTGCTCCCTGGGCAATGGGATCATACAATAGGCAGCAACAAGAAGCCTGCAACAACAGGCTAATAAATAAATGAGTCAACATTTGATTTCCTTTTAAAATTGCTTTTATTTTCATCCTTTTAAAAATCACATTTATTATTTGAGAATTCCAAAAATGCATATAATTTGTTTGGATCAAATCCACTGTTTCATCCTTTAAACTATTTCCCTGTATATCCTCCACTACTGTAAGACTAGGCAGCTTGTTTGTCCCAGCTGCCCAGAACCAAAATAACCACACAGAAACTATATTAATTAAAACACTGCTTGGCCTGTTAGCTCTAGCTTCTTATTGGATAACTCTTTTATTAATTTAACCCATTTCTATTAATCAGAATATCTCCACGTGGCAGTGGCTTACCGGCAAAGATACAGCATGTCTGACTCTGGAGGCTCCATGGCGTCTCTCTGTCTACCTTTCTTTTCCCAGCATTGTCCAGTTTTCCCTGCCTCCCTAAGTTCTGGCCTAGCAACAGACCAAGGCAGTTTCTTTATTCATTAACCAATAAAATCATCACACAGACAAAAGGACCTCCCAGACCACACTATATTTTTCTCCAACCTTCATATCCTTTCTTCATAAACCCATGACGTCTCATTAGTGCCTCTTTTATGGGCATGAGTATGGGAACATATATTGGTACATGTTCCACATCTTCACTGTCATGTCGCTGTAAAACTGACTGCTCCAACAGCAACCCTCAACTCCTCAACTACCAATAAATAGGTTCTCAGATTAGGATAGATTTTCTTTTTATGCTTTTCAAAAACTATACATTCTATTTTGAAATGATGATTATTTCATCTCAACTGCAATGCTGAAGTTACAATTTAGAAAGTTCAATGAAGACGGAGTACTGAATCTAAAATATAATATGCTATAGGCATTTTGGAATATTACCTTAAGATGAAGTACTAAGTTACAAACCTTAATTTTAACAATATTTGTTGATAGTTATTATTATCTAATTAAGATATTCTGAAAATTCAAACTATGCTGAAAGAATTTATGCTTTTCATATTCATAAGCACAGCTGGTAAGTACATTTGGATACTAGAAAGAGTGTCTTATAAATAGGACGTTCCTACTGATGCTCAGTAAAAGTTACAGACTTTTGAAAAACTCATTTTGCATAATCCTCCCCTTTTATTTACATATGAATAGTAGTTTAATTAAGTTTGATATATTCACATATTAAAACAACAAACTTTTATATTTAAAGCATCCTGCATTCTAAAATAATTAAGTAAGTGATCACATAATAATTGTCTCTATACATATAAAACACACATACACATATATGTATGCATCTCTATATGTATGTATAATACATTGTATGTGTATGTTTTAGCTCTCCACATATTTTATCCTTCTGATTTATTCCAGGTTAACTGTACCCCTAAAGTATACATATAGTGACTTCTATTTAGAAAGTTTCTCAAATATGATCTCAATTTATTCCATTTATTCCTCAGTATTTCCTTTTATTCTTCTTCACTCTGAATTACACTTTTCTTAGAATATGCATTGCAGTAAGGCTGCGTTATTCATGAACAATATTTATGGTGAGGTAGATATGAAATGGAAGTTGTCTTAGTCAGTGTTGTATTGCTGTGAACAGAGACAATATGACCTTGTCAAGTCTTATAAAGAAAACATTTAATAGAAGCTTGTCAACAGTTTTAGAGGTTAAAGCCAGTATCATCAGGGAAGGAAGCATGGCACCATGTAGTAAGATATGGATGGTATCTGAGAGCTCTACATCCAGATCTGAAAGCAGCAAGGAGAGAAGAAGCTGAGAGTTCTATGTCTTGATCTGTAGGCAGCAGGAAGAGAGAAACCTTGATCTTGTCATGGGTTTCTAAATCTTCAAAATGTACAACAGTGATACACTTCCTCCAACGAGGTCATACCTTCTAACAGTTTTAAATAGTGCCAGTCCATGGCCAAGCTTTCACATATATGTATGAGCTTATGCACTATTATTCAAACCATCACAGAAGTATACCAAATTTAACATAAAATTAATATTATCAACATTAGGCTTTCTCTCAACTATATTCAGTGACATTTTTATGACTCTATAAGTTAAAAATCTTTGATTTGTCCCATTAGAATGGCCTTGATTCTTGTTTGCTATTACTAATACCCGTAAGTGACACAGGTGATATAATATGAGAATGCTTGATATAATGCCTTATGAGTTTCAGTAAAGAGTTCTATTCTTTATATATCCAACTGTATATGTATATCTTGAAGAAAGATTTTTTTCAGAGGCACTTAAATAACAAATCTAACTCCCTTATTATTGCAGAGACATGCCATTAAAATTGTTTAACTAAATGGATGATGAGTGTCTATTGCTCAAGACTCTATATACTTGATTCATAGGATATGCAGCAATCAAGCTGGTATTGACCTGAAAGATTCATCAATAGTGTCTAGATTTTAAAGGGCTGGAAATTTCTATGTGTTCTATTTGTGGAGTAAAAAGTAACAAACTTTTGTTACTAATGGGAAAAATAGCCACCAATATTATCTTATAAAATAATTTTATCTGACATCATTAATAGTTTCACTTTTATTATGCTTGACTTTATTGTGCTGTCATTTACATATTCATTTCATTCATTTTCTGATATTTTCTATATAATTTTATATTTCAAAAAATGTAGAAAATACTTGGGATAGTCTCCTTGTTTTTTTTGTGTCATTATGATTTTATTACTAGCACAGGATTAAACATACTGTACACACTCATTTCCTAGAGAAAAATTTTCAAACTATTTTCTGTTTTGCTTTCATAATGATAATTTCAATTGCAATCTTTTCATATTCAGTGTATGTGTAGGTTCAATTATCTTGTTTTCCTAAATTTCTCTTCTAATTATCCCATTCATAAGAAACATGCTGTTATCTTTTCTGGCATTTCAATTATTTTTTTTTATTTCTTTTTTTTTTTTAGGTTTTGAGGAGCTGTGAGCTTAGGGAAAATGTGATAATTGTTTCTTTTAAATCTGTGTCTGTATTTTTCTTAATGTAAAATTTTCAGGATACATTTTAAAACAGAACTCACAGAAAATGGGATATTATATTTGTGATAAATGAAATTATTCATTTTTATTTTATCAGTTCTTGTGAAGATCCAATATTACTAGATGACCCTTCTATGACCTTCAGTATACTAAGCAATGCTAAAAATATATGGATGCAGAAAAAGTCAATCTTTGAAATGAAAGTATATTTTTAATTATCAATTTCAAGACACAGAATTAAGTTAAAATTTTAAATATTTATGTAAATCTAGAGTATGTTTTTGCTCCCTAAATGTAATATATAGTTTACTTGTGAATATACATATATATCTATGTGCAATTAAGTAAATAATAAAAGCTGTTTACTAAGTCAGTTTCATGTTCTTGCTCAATTTTTAAAATTACAACTGGACTGAGAAATATCAGACACACATATAACAATATATATCTATATCTATATATATATAGATAGATAGGTAGATAGATAGATAGATATTACTACTTAGTCTTACTTGGTAAAATATTTACAAGTTGGTATGTAATAGAAAACAATACTTAACTATGGATTAGATAATTGTGAGTTAATACAAAGATATATTTTAATTATACTTGCAATTTTATAATTTCTGAATATTGTGTGGTTAGTATAATCTAGAGGTCGGTGTTCTGTCAAAATATATGTAATAAGAGTAAAATGCAGAGAACACACTGAGTATAATTCATCAGGAACCAGATCATTAAACAGAATGCCTGTGAGTTGCTGGCATTGGGAAATATTTAATGGTTGAACATGGGGGAGTTAAATGGGCCCAAGCAGGAAGAGAAACGTTTTCAGGAAATTATTCTTCACAGAAATTGGGGGAGATGCCTTTGCCAAGCCCAGAGGGCATAGAAATTGCTGAGAGGACCAGAATATTGTAACCTACAATGAAAAACAAATTGATTAATATGACAAGACAGTTTTATAATTCTATTAAAATTTGTCTCGTAACTCCAAAGAATAAACTGAAGCGAAGTTGAGCCCTCTCTAGAAACTATCTCATGGTCTTTATTTAAATTTAAATTACTTTTATCAATTCTACAGACCCAGGACTTTCTGTCCATAGGGGAGCATCCAAAGAACAAGAAATGTAAATCTTAATGTGATTATGAAGTTTAATATATACATAAATGACAAATGATGGAAGGGATATAGGACAAACTGGTATACTATAGTGTCTGAGCAGGTTATATATATAAACATTACCTCTGAAAATTTTGAAAAGTAACAGTATTCCTGTTACTTTTATGCAATGTACACACAGTGCAGTTTAAGTTACAATTCTTTAGTGATTTCGGTATAGCACACTAGCTTTGTTAACACTTAGGTAGTTAAAGTTCATATAAACAATCTTAAATGGATTGAGTATCTATGAATTGCCATGCCATAGTCACTGTAGTACAACATTTCTAATTGGCAATTCCCAGTTAAATAGAGCACTAGAAATATATGGATAATCTAAAAACAAAAAACCTACTACATTGTTTGGGATCTTTGGAGGCTTCCAATATAGCGAGTTAGCAAGGATGTGGCTAGTGATGTGCTGTGTGACTGAAAGTTGATAGAAATGAGGTAAGATTTTTTTTCTGGATCTAATGCTGTGAAGAGTCAAGGATGATTAAATGAAAACACAAGGTTGTAGGTGTTTCCTTGTAAGGACATGAGGAGAATAAACCTCAAAAAAGCATTCTTGATAATTTTTATATTTTCCAAATGTCTCATATATAGAAAACAGACCAATATATTTGGTTTTATATAATATCCAAAGTTTTTGTTATCATATGAAATATTTATTAAGTTCTTCAGTCTACTAATGAACTCTGAGATACCAAATATTTTGTACTTATATGTTTATATACAACTTTAGCCATAACCCTAATTTCCTCATAGTGAATGTCCCCACAGATTTGTCACCATGTAGTAAAGGGATTAATCTTTTTAAACTTTTATTTGAAGATATGTTTCAAGAAATCTCATTTTCTGTGGCTTATAAATTAGACATTTTATACCATAAGATATATTAAGATCGATAGATATAGATGTGTTTGCTACAGTTTCAGAAATTTTCAGAAATCTTGTGTATGTCTGTGTACCATATAAATGAAATGCTTTTCAAGTGGTATATGCATAATCTGGAACAAATAGAGTTTATACAAACGTCAATAGCAGGAAAACTATATTCTTCATAGTGATTTAGAACGACTTACTTCTGATTATGGATTTCCTTTATATTCAGGACAGAACAGGTCACATCTCTCTGATTTCAGATGTTTCATAAATCTTAGGCCATCCATTTTATTTCCAGGTCTGTGTGCATGCGTGTCTAGAAATAATTGGACATATCAAAGGACAGACTACAGTTTTGACATTAGTATAATCTGTGCAAAACAGATTTACCTATGTAGGTTTCAGTGGGAAAATGAAAGTATTTAAAAAGGAAGTCAGGTGTTTTTTAACACCACTCCCCCCCCCCCAAAAAAAGAGAGGAGGGATAGAGAGAAAGAAGTGAGAATAAGAAATTCCTGACTGGAAATCAATTAATCTCTATAATAGACATGAATACAGTTCTAAGATATATCATTTTTAGTGGCATTTGGGGATTCTTTTCCTATAATATTAAACACTGTAAGGAAACACCCAACACAAACAGCAAAATAAATAAACACAAATAAATTAATATTATGATATTTATATAAAATCTTGACAATATTTATAAAGTAAAATAAACTCCAATAATTAAATATATATAAATGAATAGACATTAAAAGGACCAAAATTATATGAGGAAATTTCTCCAGGCCATGGAGACAGTGTCACTCATGTCAGCGGTTCTTCATGCAGACAATGTAAAATACAGAAGAAGAACAAGGTGAAAATACTCCTGTTTGATAAACGCTGCCTGCTATCTTAGGAATAATACTGTGGAATTAAATACTGAAATACAGGCAATCATAGTTTCTTGTCAGTTCTGGAGGAAAAAAAATAAGCCTTAAAAATCAAGAGGGAATTTTCAGATTTAAATCAAGGAATGTCAAAGCCAGATTCTCATGGACTTTGTAATACTGGTGAGTGCTATAGTGTGACTCTCAGATCAGTGAAATTGAAGGGTAACATTTGATTAAGAAGTCATCAGAATATCCCAGATAAAGAATGACTGAGGATCGTAATGTACGGGAGACACAATTGCGGGTGTGGATGACTGGATGAGAGGGAGAGAAGTTAATGAAGTGAAAGCAAAATGTGTGGTGTGCCATTAGAGAAAGGCTGAGAACAAAATGACTTGCATGTCAGGAGAGGACAAGGTCATTAACTAAGACTGGGCATGTAGGAGTGGCATAGAGATGAGGAAGAACTCTATTAAATGGAATAAATTACATAAGCTCTCTTTCTGGAGAAAACGCTGTGGAAAAGTAAGTTGACAATTGCGCAATCTATAAAGTGGTAGCCAGGGAAGTGATGAAAAGCTGGAGACAGAAGGTAAGAGAACTGGAAGCATGGTGATAGTCACCAAAAATAGCAGATCAGCTGAAGGAAGAGAAGCAGCACAAGTGACAGAGCAAGGAAGGCACAGAGATGAACAAACACTTGGTGCGATCTGCATATGGATGGCATGAGGCTGGGGTTCCAGAGGGTGTCCTCACGGCGATGTGCAGCAGACAGAACTACAGGGACACTGCCTGCCAGCCTTCGGTTGTAGACACTGGGAAATCATTTTACATGCTTCCCAGGATATTTTAGTGGGATTTAGAAGTGAAAACCATATTGCAGTGGGTGGAAACAGCAAATATGATGGGAGGAACACAAGACAGGGAATATGGTCTCATGTTAAAAGAATCATCACACTTACACACCCAGATTTATTCTCTTGAAATGAAAACTAGGGTAACAGAATGATAGGATTTTTGTCAGACCATGTATTTTAATTTTTAAGGATGAAGAATATACCGTTTATTTTCCTTTTGTTTTCAGAAGTTTGCTCTGCAGACAACTGCCCTAGAAAATATCATTGAAGAAGCAATCAGTCTACTTTTATGTATAGGGGACTTTGCCCGATATTTTGGAATGTGTGTGCAATCTGCATAACTACTTCATCATCTATCTTGTTCCTAGCTCATTTTTGTGGCTTGTCAACATAAGATTGTCACCACAATGGGCGAGTGCTGTCCCTGTTATAAAATTCAGTTGATACAAACTTGAGGCAATAGAGTGCAATTTCCCTACATATTCCAGGCTGTGTTTTTTAAAAGTGAGTTAGTTCATGGAGAGATTTTAGTTAAATTGGATCTGCTTGACTGTGTGGTTCTCTCATATATAGCATTCATGTAGGACATTAATAGTCTCATTGTCAACAAGAACAAAAGGTTGTCAAGCTCTAGGGAGACACAACTCATTTTCACATCTCTTACATGTCATTTACTTCAAGTTCAATTATCATTGACCATTACTAATAACCCAGGACCAATCCTTTTAAAACTGTGCAAAAGCACCTTGACAAATATAGTACAACCTATTTATATAGCACCATTGCATCTTTCTCTAACACTTCATGGTACAGAAAAAAATACAAAATCGGAAAAGCAAATAAGCAAATATATAATTGAAACAAAGATTTAAATTACCTAAATTTTAAGCAGTCCAGTGAATGTAGTTCCATAATTCTAATTTTTATACTTTGAGCTTAGAGTATTGCTTGTCTCTTCTACATGAAATTTTTTAAATGACCATAAACATATGACATGCCACTTTAACAGGGGGAAATAAAGACTCCCAAAATAAACTTAACAAAGCACATTCAGACAGACAGACAGACAGACAGATAGATGAAAGATAGATGGATGGATGGATAGATGGATGGATGGATAGATAGATGGATAGATAGATAGATAGATAGATAGATAGATAGATAGATAGATAGATATAGAGGTATAAATAGAGACCTAAATAAAAAGATGTATAATTATTTACTGTGGTGAGGTGAAACTCAGTGTCAATTTAAAGTATGGCCTTGAGTTTTGACTAATTTTTCATATACTTACTTTTTTGATTCGCCATTTGAGAAGATAATTCTTTTCATTTCATTTGCTCATTTTTTAATTGCATGTCCTTTGGATTGCTTTTCTTTAGTTGTTAGTAGATTTCAGATGCTCGTGTCTATACAAAGCACAACTGGAAAATATTTGCTTTTATTGCATGGAAGGGATCTTCATCATAGGTATTGTTTCTCTGTTTGTCCTCAAACTTTCTGATTTCATGTAATTCCAGTTGGCAATATAGGGTTTATTGCCTATGCTATTGGGATCCTTTACATAAAGTCCTTGTCTATATCCTAAAGTGTTTCTTGTTTTATTTGCCAGCTTCATAATTATGGGTCTCATCTTAAGTTTTGTGATCAACTTTTGAATCAGTTTTCAATAGGATAAGAGAGAGAGTTCTGGTATCATTCTTCTGTGTATTGATATCCAGTGTTCCAATACCACTTTTTGACATGGAGGGTTTTTTTTTTTTTTTGCCCTAAGGAAAGCTTTCTAAAGCAACATTGATACAAGTAAGGTGATGCTACTGAGGTTTCGTTTCAGCCACTTATAATTTTTTCTAATTTCTTTGAGTATCCTACAAAGTACTCAGTTCTATTATAACGCATGTGCCATTATTGTCCTTATTAACCCAATTACAGCTCCATGCCCTCATTCTTCTCTCCAGATCTGTATTTCTGTACCTTAAAAGAAACCTCTATGCTCTCATCTACAATGATTGTCAGTTCCACATGATTTGGGGAAATGGCATAATAATTATTTTATTAATGAGTTCTATTAAAATTTGCAATTAGGAACTAAAATTTGAAACTAGGAGAGAAAAATGGAGAAAAATATTTCAAGATGTCAGCTTAGGAAGGAATTTCTGAAAAAGGAAATGCATGTGTGTGCATGCATGTATGCATGCGTGCATGTGTGCGTGTGTGTGTGTATCTATGCCTCTGATGATGGGCATCAATACTACTTTCATATCTTTGCTACTTGGAATACCTCCACAATATACAAAGTTAGTTGCACATGTATTTGTAATGTGAACTAACTTCTATTTTATACAAATAGTGGTATAGCTAAAACATTCAATAGTTACAAATTTAGACCCTTGAGGAAACTTAGTTCTTCCTTTTTTAGCATCTATAGTAATTTGCATTTCTACCAACAGTGTACAGAGTTGTTCCCAATATCCTCATTAATGTTTGTATTTGCTGTTTTGAGAATGAAAACTTCATTGTAAAACCATTGAAATGAAACATATTAAAACAAAATAAATTATTATGCAACAAGAACAGCCAGATAGCACTTGAGAATAGCTATCCTTACAGCACAATAGTTAAATATGATTTGTTGTTGTTGTTTTAATTTTTATATATATTTTTCATTGTGTTAGCCATTCTGATTGGGTGAAATGTGCTCTTAGTGAAATTCTCACTTACTTTTCCTTCATGGAAGCGGAGACCAAGATAGATCATGAGTTTATTGACTATTTTTATATTTTTTCCTTTGATTACTGTTCAATTGATATTCAAATCCATGGACTGAAATATTTGTTTTTTCACTGTTTCTTTTTTTGAGAAGTTCATGGCCATCACTCCCTTTTTAGATAATTACTTGCCAAAAATTTTATGTCATTCATCACAGCAATGGTTCCTTTGCTATGAAAATTTTCTTAAGTTTATACATTTTATTTTCAGTGATTGTAATTGTATCTTTACCTACTAAAGTAGTATTCTGAAAGTTCATTTCAAAGATTACATCTTGATATTTCCCCCTTTTCCCTACAAAACTTCAAAGATTCAGTTCGTAAATTCTTTGATCCAATAAGAATAAATTTCCACCTCCCACAAGGTGAGAGACATAGGTTCTCCGTTTTTTCCACCCTGAGATGGTTATTTTCTGTTGTCAACATGCCTCCAGCTGGAACTAACTATACACCCAAACAACTGCTCACACTTGTGAGGGATTTTTCTTGATTGGATCATTTGATATCAGACGATATACCCTAAATTGGGGCCAGACTATCCAGTGCCAGCCTATACAAAGGATTTGGAAGACAACAGAAAATATATATTTTAGAAAAGACAGTGTTTTCAGAAATAGTGCTCACAATCTGGATATCATCATGTAGAAGAATTAAAATAGTTCCCCATCTCTCGCCTTGTATGAAAAGATTATCCCCAATCAGTCTGGATTTTCTAATGCATTCTTATGTATATGTCCTTAGGCAAATACTGCAATGCTTTTGTTTCTAAGGTTCAGTAACCTAACTTGGAATTAGGCATTTGATATCTCGAGAATATTCTCTTGGCTCCATATTACCTTAGCTATTTTGGCAGTATGTTTTTACTTATGCAGGTAAGATTTTGATATTTTATGGTTCTGCGTTGTTGGTAGAGCTCTTTCAATACATCCATTTTCATATCCAAAGGGGAGGTATATTTGCTGATGAAATGTGTCTACAGTTCAATTGTTTTAATGTCTCAACCAGGACACTTTTAGATGTGGTCAACACTTTGAATAAAGTACCCTGATACAAAATCAAGCTGATAATCTTATTGATTGCTATATACAAATAGCAATCATACTTACAGAGGGAAAATAAAAACAAGGAAATAATCCAATTCACAGTAGCCTCAAAATAAAATGTTTAGGGATTAACATAATTAAGTCAAAGAAAGCCAGCTATTGATTAATGAAAACATTAAAGCACAAAATAAGCTAAAATTGAAGAGGACACTAGATGCAAAAATTAGAAGTTAAAAAATATCTTGACAAACTTCAAGTGTGCTTATTTTTAAAAGACATTTAGTATGTGAGAGAGATTACTCAGCAGTTAATGGGTTTTTTATACTTTTGCATAGGGTATGGATTTGGTAAGCAGCATTGAGACAGGTAGATCACAAATATACACACATGAAAGAGAGAGAGAGAGAGTGGTACACACACAAACACAAGAACATATATAAATAATAAGTAAAATGTATATTTAAAGACTTATTTAGTTTTGTTTCTTCATATAAATAGTTCTGCTTTCCAGGTTTTAAATAAAAGACTTTAATTGGAAAACTGTAATGAAAGATGAGTTTGTGAGTTTTTAAGGGAATTGCAGACTGAGAGTAAAAAATGGTATAAATCAATTGTAACATACACAACAAGAACAACAAATAACCGTGGCATTTAGAAATTTTTGAAGTACGATTAATCTTATCACATTTCACTTTATTTTAATCATACATTTTGGACACAACAGATATTTTATCTACATCAAATGGCAAATCTTACCCCAATTTCAATAGATTTTACAATTAAGAATTCACTCTCTTTTACACAGTTTACAGTGGCCTTAATGAGGTGTTAATGAGCTGTCAATTTCTAATATATGCTAAAGAATCATAGCAGTCTGCGATGAATTCCAGAAAAAGAAATATCTTAGTCTTCAAACCATGTTTATATGAATCATTCCAAGATTTATAAGTCCATTTAGTTTGCACTCTTTTGATCCAATAGAACTACTTAAGGAATCATTCCTTGAACAATGCTAGGTTCTTCAACATTTTAATTAATTGGTAAAAGTTTAGATGTGAAAATATTTTAATATTCATGGGTGATATATTATAGTATCAAGAATACATACAAAAATCTCAACTCATAGGATTATGATTCATGTATCATTGAAGACTTTTTGGAATGTATCCTGAGGATTTTTGTACATGAACTCATCCTGAACAATTAAAAATAAGATTGAAACCAATAGTACTAATATTCCATAATTGACATTATACTTTAAAACCAAGTAATTCCCCTAATTGTAAACAAAATTCCATTTCTCTCACATAAAGCTGCTTCACTCATACACTCTATTTTAAATGGAATGCATGTAGGTAAGTACTGATAACAACACAGTGTTTTTTTTTCAGACAGAGCGCCATGATTGAAGACCAAGAATAATCTATTTCACAGATGTATACAGATATAAACATCGTGGGTCACTGATAGACACATTGAATCTAGAAGCAATAAATGTAGATCAAAGGACATGGGAGAAATGGTAGGATTTCCAAAGAAATGGCCAGAGATTCTTATGTGTTTCTGTGATGTACACCAACAAACCTATCTTATTTTCATTTAAGAATCAGTTGTTGTCTATCATTAAACTATCTTCCTATTATTGCCCTCAGGAATGAAATTCCTGCCGGGCAGTGGTGGCGCACGCCTTTAATCCCAGCACTCGGGAGGCAGAGGCAGGAGGATCTCTGTGAGCTCGAGGCCAGCCTGGTCTACAAGAGCTAGTTCCAGGACAAGCTCCAAAGCCACAGAGAAACCCTGTCTCGATAAACCAAAAGAAAGAAAGAAAGAAAGAAAGAAAGAAAGAAAGAAAGAAAGAAAGAAAGAAAGAAAGAAAGAAAGAAAGAAAGAAAGGAAGGAAGGAAGGAAGGAAGAAAGAAATTCCTTACCAAAATATTGCTGGGCATTAACTGGACAGTGAAGTAATAGTCACAATTGATTTTCTGGGATTAGGATGGTATTCCAGCTTCTGTGGAGACTAAAGGCATATAAGGCTTTTACAAATGTATGCATATGGGAAACAATTTGGGGTTTTATACAAGGTCAATAGCTTGTGAGCCATTTGAGAAAATCCATTAAGACACAAAAGAAAGAGGACAACCAATGTGGAATGGGCAAGCTCATAACTAAAACTGTTTTTCCTCTTCAAACACTCCTGCTACATATCTGGATAAAACTGACTGAAAGCAGAAGGAAAAATGAAGGGGGTAGTGGTGATAGTGTTTCATTATCATTTTACAGAATCTTGAGCCTTCTAGGAAACAAGCACCAGGCTGACCTGTGAGGGACATGATCTTAGATGATTGTGTTTACTAAGTACAATGAGGTGAGGAAATTCACAACATGTAGGCAAGTTAGTTGCTCCATTTTCTGGGTTTGGCGTCTGCCTGAATAAACGGGAGCAGGGAGTTGAGCAGTGGTGTTGCATTACTGCTTTCTGTTTCCTGAGTATAGATTAAATGCTAACTGATACTTCCAGATCCTCCCACCCTGACTGCCATGCCAGGGTGAACTATATCTTTGAACTCAAAACCACTATAAATCCTGAAGTTTCTTTTGCCAAAGTATTTTATTACATCAAGTGTTAAAGAGACTAAGACAGGAAATTCATGCAGATAGTGCATGTTCCCACACCTGGCAAGACAGTTGAGAGAGTACTAGAGTTTGCTATCAAAATAACAGAAATAATACAAAATCACATATAAAGTTACCCATGTATGATTAATAATATTAGCACATTACTATATCATATCTGACATGATTATTGTGTTTTAATTGCTTAATAAAATTGTTATATACTGTGCACTAAGATTGAACACATGAAATATTTCAGAAGAATAATTATAAGAATTTCCTCCACTGTAGCTTCAAAATATCCAAAATACCTAAGAATTGATGATAAAGAAGACTGATATTTATAATCTAAAACTTTTAGATGCTGTTTATAAAACTGAAGAAGCAATGGATCAAAGGATCTCAAATGCTCACAGACTAGCAGAGTTAATGTTGTGAGAAATGTTATATTACTGAAAAGATTCAATAGAGTCATTGCAAACTCCATCAAAATTACAATTACATGCTTTACATTAATTGGGAAAACATCATGAAGTCAATATGAGAGTAATAATATCATTAGTGCCCCATGATAACCCATAGCAGAGAGTGCTAGGCAGGAGGTACCGAAATATCTATTTTATGATAACTCTACAGACAGTGGAGTCACGTTTCAGATATTTATATTGCAATTCATAACATAGAAAATTACAGTCATGAAGCAGAAACAAAATAATTTTATGATTGGAAGTCACCACAACATGAGGAACTGCATTAAATGGTTGCAAAATTAGAAAAGTTGAAAATCACTGCTACGGAGCCTTAGGAACAAAAATAGCATGATTATGAACAAAAATAGATACAAAGAACTATAACAATACAAATACTATAACAATACCATATAAAGGTATGGCATAACTACACTTAGCTTTAGTCACAAGTTTACATAAAGGTATCAAAAAGATAAATCAAGGATAAATCTTTTTCAACAAGAGATACCTGGAGAACTTGGTAACCACAAATTAAACTAGGCCCTAAATTCAAAGTATCTGAGGAACTTAATGGAAGAACCGAAAGTCTAAAACTTTTGTAAAAAGAAAAAACAATGTAAGGTATAGCCAAGGTTCTTCTGAGAGGGACTCCTATAATTCAGGAAATTATTGGAAGAGCTAACCAACAAAATGTGAGAAAGACTTTTCTACTATACATCTAACAAGGATTCAACATCCTTATTACTTGAAGAACTCAAAAAAAAAAAAAAATAAAACATAGACCAAAAAAGACAATCTATCTAATAAGATGACAGATGTAATTGCAGAGACATTACATTAGTGATGTTCATTCAGCATCACTAGTCCCGAGGGAATGCCAGTTAAAACAACTTTGAGCTTACATCTCACTGTGGTCAGAAGGAATAGCGCAGAAAACACCGACAACAAATATTTGTGAAGGTGAGGGGATAAAGAATTCTTATTCACTACTGGTGGCAGTCAAAACTATTGAAGCTATTATAGAAATCTGCTTGACCGTTCTTTGAAAAAGAAAAAAAAACCTAAAAACAGAAATGCCATATGTCCAAAAGGATATTACAGAGGGACTGAGATACAAGTTTAAATTTAATTCCCCTATAATGAATGCACTCCTTCCTAGGCCAGGAGGGATGGGGGTGGGCCTTGGACTTCCAACAGGGCAGGGCACCATGCCCTCTTTCAAGGAAGAAGGGGGAGGGAGGAGGGGTGGGGGGTAGTGGGAGGGGACCAGGAGAAGGGGAAGAAAGGAAAAAAATTATTTCTTTAATTATGTTCTTGAATGGAAAAAATAAAACAAAACAATGTATGGAAAAAAAAAGAATAAGAGACTGATCGGTACGAATGGAAGTGACTATCATAAAGATTCCTGTGGCATATAAAGAAACAGAGTAATATACTCTATTAATTTGCATAACGATCTGTTCTCATAACCAAGAACAGGAAATAAACCTAAAATTTGGAATTAAAAATAAAATATGGGACTCAGAAATTACCTGTATTTCTCTTGCAGAGGACCAGAATTGGTTTCTATCATTCACATAAGCACCTCAGAAAAGCCTAAGTTCAAGTTACAGAGAATGTGAAACACTTTTCGGTCCCCTAGAGCCACTGCATGCATGTGCACAAGTCAATGCACAGACAAATACCGAATTTAGAATGAAAATAAAAGTTTTTAATAATTCCCTGTGCTTTCTGAATAAAATAAGTTTATGTACCACTCTATCTCAATCTTAAATAGTAACTTAGAAGATGTATTATTATCAGTACAGTCTGAGTTGGAGTAAGGAATTAATTAGTAACTTAGTAATTTGTTTAATTAGTAAGTGATGATGACATGCATAGTTCATGCAATAATAAGTTGTTAGGGCAACTTATTCTCAACAGCTACTTAGAATATTGGTTTTATGGGAACTCTGTTATGTTGAGGTCTATTTTTCTCAAATGTGTTCTTTCTTTTTTTATTTTTAATTTTTTCAGAAGCTCTACAATAGACATTTTTATTTTTTTAAACAAAAGAATTTATTTATTAAAGAGAAAAATCCAGTTTAACTATCATCATTATTATTTATTGTCATTTACTTCTCCAGTAATAGGTTACTCATGTGAGATCAGGCTGATTCATTCACATAGACATTGATTAGTTACTTGAAATTAAATATTTTAATGATAATTCAACAGATATGTTTTCTGTTTTTTTCCTAATAATTTTGTTATTATTTTATAAATAATACCATTCAAAATTTCCACTTCCTCCCCTCCTCCCATATCCCTCTGGCTTCCCCACTCACCCTTACCCCCTCCCCTCCAGTTAAGAGAGGGCAGGGTACTCCGCCCTGTGGGAAGTTCAAGGCCCTCCCCCCTCCATCCAGGCTTAGGAAGGTATGCATCCAAATAGAATAGGATCCCCCAAAGCTAGTAAATGCAGTAGAGACAAATCCCAGTGCCATTATCGTTGACTTCTCAGTCTGTCTCAATTGTGAGCCACATTCACAGGGTTCAGTTTGATCCCATGCTCATTCAGTCCCAGTCCAGCTGGATTTGATGAGCTTCCGTTAGGTCAGGCACACTGTCTCATTGGGTGGACCAACCCTTCGTGGTCCTTACTTCCTTGCTCATCTTCTCCCTCCTTCTGCTCTTCAACTGGACCTTGGGAGCTCAGTCCAGTGCTCCTATGTGGGTCTCTGTCTCTATCTCCATCTGTCGCCGGACGAAGGTTCTATGGTGATATTCAAGATAGTCATCAGTCTGACTCCAGTACAAGGCCAGTTCAGGCACCCTTTCCTCTGCTGCCACAGGACCTAGCTGGGGACATTCCCGTGGACACCTGGGAACCCCTCTAGAGTCAAGTCTCTTGACAACCCCAAAATGTCTACCTTAATTATCTTTTTCCCTGCTCCCATAACCGTCCTTCCTCCATCTCAACCATTTCACTCCCCCAAGCTCTCCCCAACCATCCCCTTCTCCCTTCCCTCTCCCCCTCTCCCCTTCCCCCCACCCCCCTGACCCCCATGCTCCCAACTTTTGCTTGGCGATCTTGTCGGCTTCGAATTTCCAGGAGGATCTATATATCTTTTTCTTTCTTATCTTTCTCTTCAATCTAAAACTTCCAGAAGCTGTAAAGGAAAAGACTTTACTCTTACCCATCTTACATGAGAATCCCATCACTGTAATCCACTTCTTTTTTTGGTTGTTTGTTTGTTTTTTTGAAAGTCATATATGTTTATTGCAACATTATCATTAAGTCACTAAGTACAAAAGCACAATTATAGAAAAAAACCAGTATTTTACATGCTCAGAAAAAACACCCAGAAACAAACAAACAAATAAAAAAAACAAAATCAACAACAAAAAACCCAGACCTTCTGTTGTATATGATTCCTCCTGGGATGACTGTCAGCTGATTCATTGAAAGAAAGCAAAAGAAAACAAAAAACAACAATAACAACAAAAAACACAAAACAGAAACAAAAACAAAGCTATTTTTTCTAGCCCCGACTGCTTCATGAATATTAAGTTCAAGTCATCAGTAGCCAGAAAGTCCTTTTCAACTCTGTTCTTCAGAGTATTGTTTTGTGCAGGCCACAAAGTTAAATCCTGAGGAAAGTCAAGAAAGCCCCAAAACTTAATGTTCTTTCTAAGACAAATCTTCTTATTTTTAATAGGAATAAAAAATTGTTTTCACCTCCAGATCTTACAGCATGTCAAATTCATTATGAGTGAAAACACAGTGATTCCTAAAATGTTATCTTCTGACTAACCTAGAAGCATTGCTTTTAAGTGTAATACATGGCAGTTTAGAGTGATTATCCACAGAAAAATTAACCATTATTTGCGTCGGTATTAGAATTTAGTCTTTTAATAGGATTGATTATGCTAGTATATGTTTCCTCTTAGTAAAGCTGCTGGTACACTTTTAAAAAAATTTGAGTGATCATCAAGACAATGGTATTTATGGGCAAAACTGAGATCTTTGTAGTGAAAGTTGTGGATATATATTTACATTTCTAACATAGGAAATATCAGCTGATAATGGACTTTTTCTAATCTTACTACAAAACTTTTCAAAGAGTAGCTTTTACTCCACGTGGTAAGAAATCTATCATATAAAAATCAGGGATAAGAGAAGAATTCTAGAATATCTAAGAATCGGACAGGCATACCTCTTGGTTCTAAAGTATAAGAGTAAGGAGCATCCTATTGCTTGCTGTCCGGCAGTGTACTCCATGATTAACTTCAAAGGACTTGCAGATATTTTTTGTGTTTTTATACTTTATTTTGCTAAAATAATTGATGTTATTAACTCTTAAAGTGACAATGGTACTGACTGACATTTATTTACCTATTCAAATTGTGTGTTCTGCAAATATAAACCTGTGCAAATGTAACAGAGTACCATTATTCTTTCCTCTCAACCCCTAGCAAACACCCATTTACCTTCTACCACTGTGATCATCACTGTATAAGTAACCATTTTTTTTTGTCCTTAAAGAACCATGCAGTATTGATACTTTGCAACTTCTCATCACTAATATATCAATAATCGATGTCACAAATTATCAAAGAATGTGTCTATGAAATTAGTTCCTGCTGTGTAATTATATTGAATTTCTCTTTTCTAAAATTCAGGTTTGATTTTATGTGCACACACCACATTTTTCATATTGATTCATTCGTTCAGTGGACACTTTATTGGATTCTATACTTAAGATGTGAGGGCTCCAATTCTTCCAGTACTCAAAAGCACTAGTTTTATGTTTGTTTTTGAATGTGAATATTCTCATGCTCGTGGAATGGAGTATCATTAGAGAGCTGAATTACATTTCCCCCTGGCTTGATGTTACTAAGCAGTATTTTGTACACTTAATGCTGTTTAGTTTATCTTCTGTGGAGAAATAACTTTTTAAGACTTTTACTAGTTTTTAAATGAGATGTTTATCATCATATTAAATTTTAAGAATTCTTAAGTTTTTTGGACATCAATTCAATTTTACATATAATTTGCATTTTTCTCCTTTTCTATGTTGACTCCTTTCTGTTTTGACAGAATCTTATGATGTATTTTTTAATTGAGAAAATATAATTAGAATGTCTTTTTTGATAACTGGTTGTTCTGTGACATTTCTAAAAAAATCAAAGTAAATTTAAACACAGTCCCCTTTCTCTGCTATCTTCTAAGTCATTTATTGTTTGAGGCTATACACGTAAATCTTTATTCAAGTATGAAAAATTTAGAGTACAGTATTAGAAAATGCTCCACGATTACTTTCAACCATTTGAATACTCGAAGAACTCTGTGAAAGTTATTTTTATT
This sequence comes from Ondatra zibethicus, assembly GCA_004026605.1. Taxonomy (NCBI): domain Eukaryota; kingdom Metazoa; phylum Chordata; class Mammalia; order Rodentia; family Cricetidae; genus Ondatra; species Ondatra zibethicus. Next base: position 43,318 of record PVIU01010524.1, on the reverse strand, counting down.
TATTATTTATGTAATGGTATAGTTTAGACTCTGTATTCTGCTACAATGATTTCCTTGTCTGTCACTAACTTCCACCACTTTCTACCAGCTACCAAAGACGATAAATTTGCTTCACTCTCTATTTCTCTATTTTCAATTGCTTTTTTTTTTTAACCCATTTGGGGACTATTGAGATTCTACTTTTCAGATACAGAAAAAAATTCATGTTGAGACTTTTGAGAGTGATCACATTTATTTTATAGAAGCATATATGATTTATTTCCCCTCAATTTCTACTATGAGTACGTGTAAAATGGGATGTGTATTACAATAATTTGGAATAAATAATTTAATTATGCAAAAATGAAATTAAAAATTGGAAAACCAGACAATAAAATTACTTAATTATTGAATGATATAATAAACTGAACTATGCATATTTAAAAAAATAATTATCTATGTGTCTTTATTGCTTGACATTTTACCCAAAGATACTATAAAATGAATTAAGAATGTATGCGTGATTATTTATTATACCTCTAACGGCCACAAGTCAAGCACAATGTGATAAAAACTACTTAGTTGTAAAGAACATGAAAAAGCAAAATAGATTTGAGTCAGCAAACAGGCCACATGACTGAAAAGTCCTGATGCACTTCTTTCCATTAGTTCCCCATTGAATAAACCGAAGTTTAAATTACCATCTTCAAAGTTTAATTTATTTTCTTAGTCAAGCAGTTAACCATATTTATAGATGCCAGACTCTCCTAGGAAGGGAAAGTGCTGACAGCAGCAGCAGGAAGAGGAGACAGAGATGAAAGAGAATGTAAAGCTCTATTTAAAATGCAAATGCAAGATGATTCAAAGAGCCTTTTCTAATTATTGAATTTTTTTTATATTTGTTGCAAGTATATCAATTTAATTTTAACTATAATTTCTCATTTATATTAGTGAAAAACTTAATAATCCAGAATTACCTCCCTACAACTTTATGCAAACTTTATTCTGGGAAAGAAGAGGTTCTGTTGGAAGATTTTATTATTATTTTAGCACATTTATGGGAAAATTATATGATTTTAATATATATCCATTACATATGATTATTTATATTTGTATATATTATAAATTTTGAATTAAAAGATTAAATAAGAATTTGAGGATCCTTCAGAGGTCACATAATTCAAGTTCTCATCTAATGTAACAGTGCTGATTTTTAAGTATCCCTTAGTGTCCGTTAAATTTATATTTAATTGCTTGTACTAAAAGGAAACACTATTGCTTGACATATGACTCTAATGACTTTAAAGACATTTTTCTTAGATTGGACTCCCTAGAATGTCATGTAGGAGATTTAGTCACTGTAGGAGGGAAGCACCCTTGGAATGAACTTGCTTAATAGGAATGAAAGAAGGTTCATACAGAAAAAAAAATGATTAACCTGTAAGGTAATTGTGCAAAGACTTTTTTCAACATTGTGGAGAGCTTGGAATTTCCTCTATAGACTTTCAAGTTATCCTGCCTTGAGAACGGGAGTTCATAATGATATAATCAACAAACTAGTCCTAGAAATGGGGGAACTTCTGAGGTATAGTGTGGCCACCACAGAGTCACTATTTTTGGTCAGTATGTTTCAGTGGGGTGACAGCTTTGAACACATCCATCAGCTTGGAATATGAAACCTTCAATATCACATTCTGCTTTTCTGAACTCTTAGTACACTAAACCCATGGTTTTTCAGAAAAGAAAATTTCAAATAATCAAAGTCATGTTTCCAGTCAATCCTAAGAAAATCATTCAAAATCTTCAAGAGAAGAATTATATACCCAGTCTTTCAATTTCAATAGTGCCACAGAACAAGCTGCATCTACTAGTATCTAGAGATATTTTCAACCATTTTTCATTTGAGATTTTTCTCAACCAAAATTCATACCTCTATAGAAGCAAAACTCAGACTTTAGTTTTTAAGGTCCTATATTACTAGATGCTGTGTGACTTTCAGATCACAGAATAAAAGTTGCTAATTGGACATTTTGCAAGGAGGTTCAAGAATTGCTCTAACAAGCTGATCCTTCCTTCTTAATTTTGGTCAATTAATATCCTTTCTTGTTACATGTTTTCTTACCACCCCCCAAAATTTAAAACAAATTTAAAAAGTGAGCACAACATGAAGTATTATTAACTTAATGCTATTGGGAATATAACTATTTTCTATTGCTGGTTAAGAATAAAAATTTTAAGTCTGCATTTCAATCTACCTACAGAAGTCATATTTTTATTGTGCTGTCAAATCATTGATGTGTAGGTGACTCAATATTTGATGATTTATTTTCCTCACTTGTGTTGCTGTAAAAAGATACTTGAAGGGTGGATAGATGGCTTTGTGGGTAATGGTGTTTGCCACTAAGCCTCTCAACTTGAATTAAATTCCCAGAACCCACATGAAGAAAGGATAGAGCTGACTCCTACATCCTTTCTAGATAGTTACATGTCTTGCCATGATGAGGTTAGAAGATATCTTCTGTCAAGAAAGTAAATACTAAAATAGTGCTCTTGTAGCAAGCAGTGTTCTGTAACAGCACTGATCAGCAACAATAAACCTAGAAAAGGAACATGTCTGTATCTCAGTTAGTATTGCAAGATTTCAGGTGTCCAAAAGAAAGGAGTATTTTAGAGACAAAGTGCTGATTCTTATTTCTGATAGTTTACACATTCAATCCACACAAGGCTCTCTCCCTCATTTAGCTCCTAGTTGTCAGTGTAATAATCATTTTATATGTAAGTCTAAAAAACAAGTATTTATGCTTCTTTGTGCATATACTGTATTCTATAGCTATCTTTAAGAATAAAGTATAAAAAGGAAAATCATCCAAATGTCTATTTCCTTCAAGGATTGCTGTCCTCAAGGTCATTCATGGATATTGGTAAGATATCCATGAATGGTTATCCATCACTGGTTCTAGAAAAATTTGAAACCAGTGAGTCATGCTGTTTCTTAACTGAATTTGGAATTTGCCTTAAGTCGATTTTGATAAGTTTTACCCACTTCTTGGTGAGTCACCTGAATGTAAGAATGTGAGAAAATGAAGACTCCAGGGTGAAAGGAAGGGTGCCATCATCTAAAGTTTATCTATGAATTTAGGACAATTTTATTTTATTCTTTAGCATATTCCTTGTATCATAAAATAGAAATGTCATTAGAAAAGAAACCAGTAATTTGACTAAAGTGAGGTATTTTTTTCTCTCGTAGAATTTAATGACACTCTAATATCTATTTTTAAACAATTTTTAAAATCTTCTGTATTCTTCATGGTCCTTTTCCAGTATAAGTCAAATTGCAAATTGTCATTCTTTTGTGTCATTGATTAAGTGTATTTAACCTGTGATATGCTTCTCTGTCACACTGATGCCTCCTTCTGAGTTTCTAAAATCAATACAAAGAAATAGACAGTAGAGTTCTCTACTCTTTCTTTGACTTTTAAACTCTTAAGCAGTCAGCATTAATTGAAAAAGATTTTCTGATTCCTCTCTACCATTATACTGCCCACTCCCAATCAGAATCACTGAATGTAATTATGAAAAATTCCTCTATTGGGTAATAGAGGAAATAGATAGACTGGTGGAGGATTTACATTGGGAAGCATACATATGCTCTCATTCAAACACTCCAGTGCTTTTTTCTATATTTTAAATCATTTGAATAACCCCTCTTATGTCTCTCTCCTGAAACTGGCATTATTTCAGAGCATTTGTATTCTTATCACCATTTTTTTCCAATTGTATACCTAATAATGTGGCCTTGCTTATAGCATAATATGAACATAGTTATGTTAAATATGAAAGAATACTTAATTAGTTTGACCTACTTTTCTAAAAGATAAAGTGACATTTCTAATCATTGTCCTTCCTCATGACCTTTCTCCTGTGGTGTTATTTTGCTTGTGATGTAACAAATAAAGATTGCCTAAAGACCAGAATTAGCCATTGAGGCCAGGCAGTGGTGGCCCACACCTTTGATCCCAGCATGTGGAAGGCAGAGGCAGACAGATCTCTGTGAGCTCCAGGCACCCTGGGCTACTCTAGATTGATCCAGTTTCAAAGAAAAATAGAGTAATGGGAAGGAGGCTCACAACTTGAACTCCAGACTTGGAAGTCACAAGTCTTTAATCCCAACACTAGGGAGGTGGAAAGAAGACGGGATATGGCAGGGCATAGAGAACAATATAAATAAGGCAGGAGGAGACAGGAGTAAAAGGCATTCAGTCTGAGGACTTGTAGAGACAGGATTCCCCATTCTTTCCCCCTATGGTCTGAGGACTGCATAGAAGTAAGGACTCTAGTTGTGAGCAGCTCTGCTTCTCTGATCTTTCAGCTTTTACCCCCTGATATCTGACTCTGGGTTTTTATTGCTCAGATAAATTAGAAATTGTGCTACATTCACACATTCCATAATTAAAAAAAAAACAAGCAAAAAGCCAAAGTTTTACACTGGAAAATATTAATGAAGGGAGTTTAAGAAAGAATTTCTTAAATTCATTTGAATTTTGGAGTCTTAGAGTATGCATGTCTTTAAAGGGTTATAGCAAAATTTTCTTTGATATTAAAGACATTTGCATGAACAGAAGATATTGTTTTTAACAGTTCACAGGCTTCTGCTGTTTTTATACTATCTGAAGGCTGTACCATCTTTTAATGTCAATGCAGTTGGTTGCCATAGAAATTGAAATGATGTCACTCACTATTTAAGTCTGGAAATAAAAGCAAGAACAGATGGGCATTTGAGAATGAAGGGCAGAGTTTTAGCACAAATTTTCTTCAAAACAAAGAAAAACATGTTGAAAATCAAATATAAAAAAATTACCTTGTGCAGCACTGAATATTAAACAATGTTTCCACAGTTAGCCATTCAGTTATCTGGGCCACAATAGTGAATATAAGAGAAGAATTAATAGGAATCCTATAGAGGAAAGGCAGAAACAAAATTCTACCAGGGCTAAAACCAGATAGCATGTAACAGAAACCAACTAAAGAGAAAAATGAAAATATCCATAAAGAAATAGAGAAGGATTGATATTAGTGAAAAACAAAATGCCATTTTGTGTGAGAATATATGCTAGGGAGTTCATCAGTCATGGCTCATGTTATATCTAGTTATAAAATGGCATTACGAATTACATCCTAGATACACTATCACAAAACTGCTTCAACAAATACATATAGATCTGTATTTCTTGATCTTCACTGTAAAATAATCTTTGTGAGTTACAATTCATTCACAACTATTCAACATGTATCATCTAAAGAAGCTTAAACACATTTCCTCAGGGATTATGCTAATAACCTAAAGTCAGAGTAGAATAACAAAAATAATGTGCATCCATTCTTAAAGAGTTTTCTTTCCCCAAATCATGTAGAAGGTACTAAAATATCAAAATTCCCAATACTGTTCTTCACCCTGTTACTAAACTACAGAGAATATTGATAGTTTTGTATTCCTTATACAATTACAAGATGATAATAAAATCTCAATTGTGGAAGTTTATTTCATTTAGAATAAAAATTCAGTAATTTATACCATTTCAATATAATTAAGTTGATTAAGTTAAGCATTAAATCACAGGATACGACTCTAGATACAGGAAATATGTCCCAATGGAAAATAAAAGTCCTAATGACATTACTGATTTGTTCATTTATTCCATGGAAATGATGTGAGGAAATATAGAAATTTTCAGTTAAAAAAATTTGTTGATGCTTAAGAGGTGGCACAGAAATCAAATGAGCCTCTGAGCTCATCATTCCTAGACATTGACTGTAATTCTTTGTATAGGAACGAGGACTTCTGATGTTTCCCATGTCTCTTTTGTCATGCTTTCTTTTCTTACACTTGTTCAAATCTATTTAAGTGGACATTTTGGTGAGATTTCATGGGTATATCTTCTGAAAAACCTAGGACACAAAATCTCACAGCCAATCATCTGACTCTGGCAATCTTTCCAACCCCTTTTCTGCAATGTTCCTGAGCATTAGGTATAATATTGTTTTGTAGGTGTATCCACTGGGACTAGACTCCACAATTCTGCAATTTGGTTGGCTTTTTTTTCTCTATAATGACTTTCATCTGTTGCAAAGAATTTTTTCCTGAATGATGGATGTATACTACATTTATATGTGGGTATAAGGACATGTATTAAGAATATAGTTATTGATTATGCTGATTAGTAAAGTGTTGGTTGAAGGTTCTTCTTCAAGATCCATGAGTTCACTAGCCCTGAGTAGTTGATTAAATTCCAGTTTCACAGATAATTTACCTCTTGTTGAGAAGGTATTAAGTTCAAGTAAAGTATTATTGGTATATACAAACATTATAGTATGTTTGCCACTACTTCACCATAAGGGTTATGTTGTCATGTTGTTCTTTGCTATAGTTCATAGGTATCCTAGCTGGATAGCACTGTTTGCTGCTTCTTTCCTTGGAAGCTTGCATGAGCATAAATGTGAGTAACATTATTCAAATTGAAAAGATGATATCTAGGATTATATATTGCTGTTAAATGCATATAAGCATATATATAAACACACATATATGTATGTATGTGATGGGTATATGTATAAACAGCTATAATTGTGTAGCATATATACACTGAGAGAGATGTGTGTATATATGCATATATACATGTAACAATATTAAAAAGGAGGTCATAAATTTAAAGAGAGGAATGAGAGATATGTGGGATGGTATGGAGAAAGGAAAAGAAAAGAAGAAATGATGTATTATATTACCATATCAAAAATAAAAGAAATCTTATTTGCTGAGATATTAAGTGGTTAATTCACTTCTACTCGTGTTTTTATTTTAAAAGATTTTTAGAATCCCATAGATGATTACTCTTCATGCACTCAGAACTTCATTTCTTTCCTTATTATTCCCCACTCAAGTGTTCTCATGACTTTGAAATTTCCATTTAACATACACACATACACACACAAACTAATATTATAATACACCTACATACATATAATGTGTCTATGACTACATATAAAATCTGTTGAGTTCATTTACTGGTGTTTTTTTTTTTTTGTGTGTGTGTGTGTGTTTATATCTGAATACTTGATCTTGATAACTTTTCAAGGTTCCATCCCCAAATATAACTGATAATTACCTAATTATGTGATCTCATGAGATTTCATTCATTCACAGTAGCATATAAAATGATGTTGCAATTTTGCAAGTTTTGCACAAATGAAAATATTGTTAATATTTTATGGGTGCAAATTCCTGTAACATATTGAATATATTATCTTTTAGTAGACATATTGGTCCTCCAAGTCTTACATATTTTGTGCTCCAGTCCATGATATTCTTTGATTCATAGGTATAGGGGGTGTATTATACATGTACCAGTGAGGGCTGAGTACCTATGATCACCTTTTATCAATTGAAGTTTAGCATGCCTTAACTTCAATTAGATGGTTGTTGATTACTCCCAAGATAAAGTGCTATTACTACTTAGCTATATTTTTCCATACTATGCACTGTTGTGGTTCAAATGTTTTATAGCTTGGTAGGAATTTTTAAAGTTATTTCTTTGAGTTTTGATATGTTAACATAGTTATATCATTTTCCACCTTCTAATCTCTAAACTATCCATATACTTACACTTTCTGTCTTTCAAATCCATGGTCTCTTTTATCATTTACAGTTTTTATATATGTGTGTATGTGTCTGTATTCTTAAATACATTCTATCAGGCTCTATAATGTTACTTCTAATTATGTCAAAGACAGCAGCATGTTAATGTGGACATGAGAATGCCTACTAGTTCTCAACTCCACAGGACTACGGGTGACTAGGGAATGATGAGCAACAGAGGAATGACTTCCAAAGGAACAACTCACCATTTGGTTAGTATTGAAAATTAATTAGTAAGGCTTTTAGATGACTTTTAGATGTATCTTTCCTTGTGGAATTTGAATAGCATCTTCTGTTACTTTGAGGGCAGTTTCTCATGTGAAAAGCAGCCAGGTTACTTCAATCTTTATTACAATAAAATTATATGCACATTCAGAAATAGCAATGTTTCTTCCCCTCAAGTTTTGGGAGGCAACCAAAAGCAATAACATCCTATACTTGTTATTATATTGAACTTCTTTGACCAACAATTTGAACACAGGTTTTCATGTCTGGCTTCTGTATTTAAGTCTCTTGGTAAAAAACATTATCCATCCTAGGGATATAACTTCCTTTAAATTTTATATATATATATATATATATATATATATATATATATATATTAAACATACATTTATATTTTCTTATGATATTTTTAATAACCCTTGGTGTTCTTCAATCCTTTTTCCTCCCTCCATTTTATTATTGCCCTCCCTTTCTCTTCCCCAAATAAAGACTCCTATATTTTTGTCCACTTTCCCTTCATAGGTATTATATCCTTTTGTATCCCTCTCTAGAAACCCTGCACACACACACACACACACACACACACACACACACACACATTTATTCCCCTTATGTTTTTTACTACTTTCAGTTATTCAAGATTTTGAACTAACATTTGAAGATTCTGGGTTAGCATCTACAAACTTTTCCTGATTTATTTCTGGTTCTGGGTTATTTAGTATATATCCTAGTTACATCTACTTAGCAAAAAATTTCATTTTGTTTTTCTTGATAGTTGAATAGAATCCCACTGTTCATTTACCTAATTTTCATTGTCCATTCATCAATTTGAAAGACATTTAAGTTGTTTCAAATTCCTAGCTATTGTGAGGGGAGAGGTAATGAACATGTTTGAGCAAGTATGCTGTGGGAACTTCTTCAGTCAACAACCTTTAAGATACCAGCCTGGTGTAGGAGGTCCTTCTGTTTATGTGTTGCTTTCATTGGTTAATCAATAAAGAAACTGCTTGGCCTGATAGGGCAGAACTTAGGTAGGCAGAGAAGACAGAACTGAATGCTGGGAAGAAGGGCAGACAGAGAGCTGCCATGGAGCTGCCAGGTCAGACATGCTGAATCTTTCCCAGTAATCCACAGCCTCGTGGTGTTATACAAATGAATAGAAATGGGTTAAATCAAGATGTGAGAGTTAGCCAAGAAGAGGCTAGAGATAATGGGCCAGGTAGTGATTTAATTAATATAATTTCTGTGTGATTATTTCTGGTGTAAGATAGCAGGTCAGCAGAGACAAACCAGAGGTCCTCTCTCCCTGTAACAATTGGTGCTTCAACATGGTTGACTAACTCCACATAAAACCTGAGAGGGCTTAAAAAGGAAACTAGACACACAAAAAATACAGAGTTTAACACAGCTTTTCGCTGTTTACTGGCAGACTGTTGCAGCTACTTTAAGAGAGATTTTCTTGACTCAGCAGTCGTACCAGAAAAAAATGCCATGCAGTTTTAAAACGCGGCTTCCTGGGCTGTGCCACCAGCATAAACTCCAGCTATGAAGCATTTCAATGGCTTTTGTGGGACAGGATGTTTGTGTGCCCACTTGGGATCAAGATGAAAGTACTCTGAGACCATGACAATGGGTCAGCATTCCCCACCCAGGCAGGCAGCGGGATCAGGTCTACTAGGCATGGTCAAGTAGGAGAGCATGGTGGATTCTGACGCCATACAGAGAGATGTTTCCAAGCTGTGCAGTGCTCTGCATGGCAGATTCGGCTGTAACTCAGATAAAAAGGTTTTATTGCTGCATGCTCATTCTCAGAGTTAAAGTGCTGAATGCGGCTCCTACCTGGCTGCCCCAGATCTAACAGAAATGGTACATCCACCATTTTGAAATTGGAGAGAGGCAGAGCCGACATCCAGAACAGTTGCAACCAAGCTGCTTAGCATATTAAAAGCTCTTCTAGACATTACAGAATTACAGATTCACAATAGGACAGATTCAGACATAAACAATCTCTAACTGGGTCACAGTGTTGGATGGGTATATGTATTCTTGGGAGAGAGAAGTAAAGAATATAGAGAGTCATAAAATAAAGTTAATGGTTTAAAAAAGAGGTTAAGTCTTTAAAGAGACAGAGTACAGATAATCATAGATTAAAGGAAGTACAAAAATAAGCCAAGTAAAAACAATATTCACAGAGAGTCTGTATTCTGTATATTATTGTGTTTTCTTTAAGTTTTTTGACTGTGAAGGAACTAAGTACAGAGAGATATTTCATTGTGTGGGCTGCTAAGCTAAACCAGCATGCATATTATAAAGGTATTATGACTTCACAATTTAGGACTAAGGATATGATGATTTGGAAATGAGGTTATTCTTTTGGTTTCACAGATGAGACCCTGTGGATTCCTTCTAGACCAATATGGTATGATAGACCACACCGTCCTGAAAGGCTGCTGTAAACACCCTCAAAAGTTACTTCACTCAACTACTGACTGTGATGAACCTAGCACACAGGATATACCATAAAGGACCTGATTAACAGAGCCCCCATACAGCAGGAAGAAGTATGGAGAGAAAAAACTGCATCCATATTCCCAAATATTGTTTATAACTATTTCTTTACATTTAAAGGGAAAATGATATAGATATGAATACATGAATATTTTACTTTGGTATAAATCTTGATGTATGGATACAAATTTAAGTTCAATTTTGTTATATGTATATGTATTTCTGATCTTGATTAAGGTATTGTGATTATATAGCTCATTTTAAAATGTAATTTATAATTAAACAATATAGGTTAATAGATAATCATCTACAATAGTCAAGTTTGTAGTCATGTTAGTTAGATTTTCTAGAGGTGCATAGATATATTTCAGATAGGTATTCTTCATATCTTTCAAAGACTATAGAATATAGCATTTAAAATGTTTTTAAAAATTTAGGATTTTTCATGACAATGAGACACATCTGCTCCTGACAGCACCATGTCACTTCGAGAGGAAGATGGGCATCAAAGAGGCTCCTTAGCCATTTGGGCAAGAAACTGCTCTTGCCTGGACTGATGCACAAACTGGACATGAAGAACCAGCAGTGAGATGACTGCTAAACTTGCCTAAAGGTGAGATGATCCTTTGGGGTTCCTGTTTCATGAAAGAGTCTGCGAGACTGAACTGTCTTTAAAATTTCTTGCTTCATGGAAATGTCTGTTGGATACTATGAGCCTGTAGGCTGAAGATGGATGCCCCAACGGTACAGAAGATCTTTGGGTGACTGTACAGGCAGCGAGATGTCTTTGTCACTTCTAGAGTTTTGGAAGTTGCTTACTTCTTGTGTACTTAGGTAATATTATAGCCTTCTGGAGTCTTTGATGGAGTTGAAGAATAAATAGTTATAGTTATATTTTTCCTTTGTTATAATAAAAGATAAAATAGATATAAATATTGTAACTCTAATTCTTGCTTGATAACTCTTTTTTTATATGTAATTTTACTATGTTAAAGATAAAGCCTTCCTTTTTGTTTAAACAGAAAAGGGAAATGGTGTAAGAGGTCCTCCTGTTTATGTGTGCTTTCCTTGGTTAATCAATAAAGAAACTGCTTGGCCTGATAAAGCAAAACTTAGGTAGGCAGAGAAGACAAAACTGAATGGTGGGAGGAAGGACAGACAGAGAGCTGACATGGAGCTGCCAGGTCATACATGCTGAATCTTTCCTGGTAAGCCACGGCCTTGTGGTGTTATACAAATGAATAGAAACAGGTTAAATCAAGATGTGAGAGTTAGCCAATAAGAGGCTGGAGATAATGGGCCAGGCAGTTATTCAATTAATACAATTTCTGTGTGATAATTTTGGGTGTAAGCTAGCAGGTCAGCCAGGACAAACAAGGGGTCCTCTCTCCCTGTAACACCAGCCCACTTGGTTGTGGTCTCTTATCCTATAAATGTAGCCATAAAGTTTGTGTACTTTCTCACCACTGCTGGATTTGGTTCCTGTTCTCTGTTCATGCAGAGAACTGTGATCTGTGAGTCTACCCTTAAATAAATAACCCTTTATTAAACTCAGTTCTGAGCTAGTGTGGGATTAATTTGTAGCATTCATCTTCAAAAGTATCACTGTTAAGTATTTTGAGATGTGCTAAAGTGTTGTATAGCTGAATCATGTGGTAACATACTTTTAGCTTTGTCAAAAAATGTTTTATTTTTAACTTTTATTCTTCTGCCATACTTTACATATCAACCATAGATTCTCCCCTCTGCACTCCTCCCAGTTTGTCCCCCAATCTTATCTTCTCAAACCCAGATCAACTTCTCCTCTGTTTCTCAAAAAAAAAAAATTAGAATAGACTTCCAAGGGATGTCAGCTGAACATAACCTAACAAGGTACAATAAGACAGCGCATAATCCCTCATAGCAACCCCGTGGTAGGAAGATGGTCCCAAACAGAGGCAAAAGAGTCAAAGACAACCCCATTCTCATTGTTGGGAATCCCACAATTACAACAAGCTGTACAACCATAAGGTGTAAGAAGAGAATTTAGTTCAGACCAATACAGAATCTGTGTTTGTTGCTTCAGTCTCTGTGAGTCCCTATGAGCCCTGCTTAGTTGATTCTGTGTGCTGTGTTCTTGTCATGTTTTTACCCTTCTGACTTATACAATCCTTTTCCCCCATCTTCTTCAGGATTCTCCTGGCTCTGCCAATGTTTGCTTTGGTTCTCTGCTAAGATCACTCCCCGAAGTTCTATGCCATAATGATTATAATAGTCCCTGCACTAGTTTGCAAATTTAATAACAATGAATAAAGTTTTCCTTTCCCCAAATACTTGCCAGCATTTTCTCTTGGTTAGATTTTTCATTTTAGTCATTCTGACTAGGGTAACTTGAAGTTTCAAATCAGTTATATTTTTACACTTTTGTAATCAGTTTTTAAAAGATATTTTTCTCAGCCACCTTCATTTCCTTTACCCTCCCCCCCCCGACATAAGAATTGTTGAACATATCTCTATTTACCTTCTTTTACAGGGATGTTCAGAAAGTAGAGTGCATATCTTTTTCTCATTTTACATCCTTCTTTATAAGGGACAATTTTTTTCTGAAAAATAAAAAAGAGATAAACCTCAGTTACACATCTTATTGCAAACAGGAAAGGTAACATAGTGCTGATAGTATCTGGTCATAATCTAGTCCTCTATATAACAATTTGAGGAACTTGGTTCAGTTTGGGCTTTCACCATATTCAAGTGCTGGATTCCGTTCTTCAAAGTACATACAAAATACTGCGCAATGAAAGTTAGCTACCACCTGATGTTCTTAAAAGAATATCTATGTCTCTTTCTACTGTTCTGTGTTTGCTTCTTCTTGGGATTTGAGGAGCAAGAATCTTAAATTTAATGTATTTCTGGAGTTTTACAACCTCTGTAGCACTCCCTCTAGAAAGTTCTTTTCAGGTTGGAGTATACTGTACACAACTATCAGAAACTAGATGAAGATGTTTCAAATAATATGAATTTAACCACAATTTTATAATACAGTTACATGTATTATAAAATGCAGGAAAAACACTCCATTATCAGTGCAACTTAGAGTAATAATAGACTTTGAACCTTCTCAGAAAAAACTTCTGAACACACTGAAACATCCTGAGAAAAAACTAGGAATTTTAATGATACAATGGTACTATAGTGATTTTGTATTTATGTATGTACATATATATATATAATATATATATATATATATATGAATTAGATCCCTAATAGGTGTGATTAGTATTTCTCAAAATTGTGTATACATCAGAAAGTTGGGAGTAAAGGAACAATGAATGTGTGAATGTACTGCTATCAATCTCAGACCAAGGATTTGAAATAAAACATAATAAAGTATTTCTCACATTAATAAAAAAATTCTTTTTAATTTTTTATTGATATTTTTGAGTTATACATTTTTCTTTGCCTCTCCCTTCTTCTCTACTCCCTTCTACATTCTTCCATGGACCCCATACTCCAAATTTACTCAAGAGATCTTGTCCTTTTCTATTTCCCATATAGGTTAGATCCATGAATGATTCTCTTAGGGTCCTCTTTGATGTCTAGGTTCACTGGGATTGTGAATTATAGGCTGATTTTCCTTGGCTTTATGCCTAAAGCCACTTATGAGTGAGTACATATGATATGTGTTTTTCTGGGTCTGATTACCTTATTCAATATGATGTTTCTAGATCCATTCATTTGCCCACAAATTTCAAGTTGTATTTTTTTTTTCTGCTGTGTGGTGCTCCATTTTGTAACTGTATGACATTTTCCTCATCCATTCTTCTGTTGAAGAGCATTTAGGTTGTTCTCAGATTCTGGCTATGACAAACAGTGTTGCTGTGAAAGTAGTTGAGCACATGTTTGTATTTCAGGAGTGAGCATCCTTTGGGTATCCACCCAAAGGTATTGTTGGGTCTTGAGGAAGGTTGTTTCCTAATTTTCTGAGAAATAGCCATACTGATATCAGGGCTGTACCAGCTTTTACTTCTACCAGCAATGGAGGAGTGTTTCCTTTATCCCACATCCTCTCCAGCATAAGTTGTCATCAGTGTTTTTGATCTTTCCCACTCTTACAGGTGTAAGATGGAATATCAGAGTTGTTTTGATTTTCAATTATCTTATGAATAAGGATTTTGAGCATTTCCTTCAGTGTCTTTCATCCAACCTGTAGTCCACAAAATAAAAAAAATAATAAAGTAAATGTTGGAAATGTGATTATACCCAACTTCAAGTTGTTCTACAAAGCTAGAGTAATAAAAACTGCATTGTTTTGTCACACAAAAACAGGCTAATTGTTTTGGCTGCTAAGGAATGAGCAACAGCTTCTAAAAGACATTTGTATATAAGTGTTGCTGAATTAGTTAAACATATTTATTTTGAAAATGCAGTGACTTCAAATTTTAAGTCAAAAGATATGTTACTTTGGAGAAGAGGTTTTGCTTTTGTTTCCACAGGAAATAATATGATGTGGATTCATTCAGGGTTAAGAAAAATAAGACTTGATCACAGAATACCCCCTGAAAAATCTCCCATGGTACTAGATGGCCCAGATGATCCAGCACTTCAGAGCACATCTGTTGCAGTTTTCTCTGAGTTTTACATTAACTGCCCCAAGACTGCTGATAGATGATCGAGGCTCACCAAATACTCTAGTCAGGTCTTGGCCATAATCCTAAATTTTCTTTAGGTACCCATAAGATTATCAGTGCTCTAATCAGCAGGAAGTCACCTAGAAAACTATGCCCACATTCCCCAGAAAATAAATGTGGATTTTCTCTTTGTTTAGAATATTGATTACAAGTTGTTATTGTTATAAGTCAGTAAAAATGCTAAAAAAAAGAGCTAAGATTCAGAGTTCTTGTTTTGAAAAAGAAAAAAGAAAGGGAAGGGCTGTGGGATAATGCTTTTGTATCCTGTAAAGATTTGTCACTGTGTTAGTTTAATAAAATGTTGATTGGCCAATAGCCAGGCAGGAAGTATAGGTGGGGTGACCATACTAGAAGAATTCTGGGAATATGAAAGACTCAGATTGCAGTTGCCAACAGACACAGTGGAAAAAGAATGAAATTTCAGTACTGAGAAATGGTACTAAGCCACATGGCTAAACATAGTTAAGAATTATGGGTTAATTTAAGTTGTAAGCTCTAGTTAATAAAAACACTGAGCTAGTAGGCCAACCAGTTTATAATTAATGTAAGCCTCTATGTCTTTCTTTGAGACTGAACAGCTACAGGATGGGTAGAAAAGAAACGTCCTTCTAAATACCCACAAAGTTATTGATACAGAAAAAAACTTTCTGTAAAGAACACCATTAGCACAGGAACTAAGTTCAATAATTAAATAGGTGGACTTCATGAAATTGAAAAGTCTCTATACAGTAAAGAACACAATCATTTTGAAAAAGCATCTGACCAACTGCAGACTAGGAAAAGATTTTACCAAGTGCATATCCAACAGAGGGATAATAAACAAAGTTATTATATTTATTATTTATATTATAATATAAAGAGCTCAAGAAACTAGATGTCAAGAAAACAAATAGCCCAACTAAAAATGGGGTGAAAGTCTAAACAGAGAATTCTCAGTAGTGGAAACTCAAATGACGAGAAGTACTTAAAGAAATGCTCAATATTCTTAGCCATCAGGAAAATGCAATTTCAAACTACTTTGAGGATTTGTCTTACATCTGTCAGAATTATAAAGACAAAGTTGAAGTGAAAGCTCAATAAAACTTAGGCATATGTCCAAAGGATGCTTCATCCTGTTGGAGAAGAAAGCCGCTTGTTCTTCCCAGCTTCCCGGCTAGCTTATACATGAAATAATCACACAGAAACTATATTAATTAAATCACTGCTTGGCCCATTTTCTCTAACTTCTTATTGGCAAACTCTTCCCATCTTAATTTAACCCATCTCCATTAATCTGTGCATCACCATGAGGTTGTGGCCTACCAGCAAAGTTTCAGCATGTCTTTGACTGGTGGCAGCTCCATCACTTCTCCCTGACCGGGCCCTTCTTTCTCCCAGGATTCAGCTCCATTTTCCCCACCTACCTAAATTCTGCCATATGAATAGGCCAAGACAGTTTCTTTATTCATTAATGGGAATTACAGCACAGAGAGGGGACTCACATACCACCACCCCTTTTCTGTTTAAAAAGGAAGGCTTTAACTTTAACATAGTAAAATTACATATAACAAAATAGTTATCAAGCAAGAATTAGAGTTACACTATTTATATCTACTTTTTCTTATATAATAACTAAGGAAAACTAAAAATTCTTCAACTCCATAGAATACTTCAGAAGTATATGATATTACCTAAATAAACAGGAAGTGCATTGTAAGCAACTTCCAAAATTCTAGAAATGACAGAGACATCTCACTGCCTGTACAGTTACCCAAAGTTCTTCTATATGATTGAGGCATCCATGCTCAACCTACAAGCCCATAGTATCCAGCAGAGTTTTCCATGAAGCAGGAAATTTCAAAAACAGTTCAGTCACTTTCTTCTATATCCTGCAGAATGTCTCACAAACTCTTTCATGAAGCAGGAACCCCGAAGGATCATCTACTCTTCAGCAAGTTCATTTCTCTGTGGGACCTGCATGTCTAGCTAAGCAGACCAGGCAAAAGCAGTTTGTTGCTCAAATGGCTAGAAAACTCCATTAGGAGCTTCTTCAATGTCCATCTTCCTCTTGAAGTAACTGGTGCTACCAAGAACAGACATGTCTCAGTGTCATGAAAAGTCCTAAATTTTTAAACATTTCAAATGTCATATTCTGAAGGTCTCTGAAAGATTTGAAGAATACCTATCTAACTGAAATATATCTCTATACATCTAGAAAATCTAACTAACATGACTACAAGCTTAACTATTATAGATGAGTATCTATTAACTTATATTTCTTAATTATACATTACATTTTGAAATGAGCTACACAAGCACAATGCCTTAATCAAGATCAGAAATACTTATACATATAACAAAATTGACCTTAAGTTTGTATCAAAAGAGCAAGTTTCACACCAATGCAAAATATCCATCTCTAAAGCGTATCACCCTTTAAATGTAAACAAATAATTATAATCAATATTTGGGAATATGGGCATAGTTTTTTCTCTTCAAACTTCTTCCTGCTCTTTATTGGGTGAAGTAATTTTTGAGGGTATTTTTGGGGTGACCACGGCGGCCTTTCAGGGGGTCATGGTCCATCTAACCATATTGGTCTAGCAGCAATCCATGGGTTCTCATCTTCTCTGAAAACAAAAGAAGAACCTCTTTTCCAAAGCAAAATATTGTTGTTTGAGGATACCTCAAATTCCAACTCTTGCAGAGTGATAGTTACTGAATGCTTTCGTAAGACTTCATTTAATATTTCCTTGTATTCAGGCATAATTAAAGAGTGTCTTAAGTGTAACCTTCTAGAGAACACTCATGGATGTGTCTTTAGTATCATAGCTCCAGAGTGGAATACATGATCTCATTCAGTTAATGTTTGAAATGAATGAGTATGTTTGTGAATATTTTATTATATCTCCTGATACTTAATCTTACTTTTCTGGGAACTTTTCAGTTTTATCCTAATGAATGAAGATTGAAGAAAGTCAGAAGTACTTCACAAAGTATGCCTCATATTTTTGAATAACCATGAATTAAAGGAGGCAATGATCAAAATAATTTTAATTATTTTATTTTTAATGAATAAATAAGGAGGTAAATATTTAGATAGTTTTAATAGCAGTGTATGACTTTTTATAAACTGGAGTTAATATTTCAGATAAAAAATTCAAATCATATTTTTATTTTGTTTACAAAATTCATTTATGAAATACATGCATATATATATATATCGATTCCCTATTATTTATGTATTTGATTATGGTTCAGAAAAATAAAATTATCATAAAGAAAATAACATTACTTGAGATTCTAGACCTTTTTATTATTTCCTGAGCACCTACATCCATATAACATGCAGCTTTTGTGAGATTTGATATCTGCATCTTTCCTTACCATTTATTTTTCTAATTTAATCCAATGGTCATTTAAGTTGCCTTCAAATTAAATCAATATCACTTCCCTAAAATTACCTTACCAAAATGTTATTTATCCCATAATATTTATCATAACAGAGCAGAAGACACTTAGTTGTGTTTTTTGTTGTAGTTTTGTTGTTGTTTGATTTGTTTTTGTGAAGGTATTTGCATTTGCTTATTCATACATATATGTTGCCTATACATCATTATGTATATGAAACCTAGAGGTCATTCTAATGAGTCATTTATCAATAGCCACCCACATTGATTTTTAAAACAAACTTTCTCAGAGAAGCCAAAGACACATATTTTATGCTAGTCTAGGGAATCATAAGTCCCAGGAACCTCTTTGATCAGCCATCACTAGGATTACAAATACAAATGACCACACCTGATATGTCATAAGTACTGGAGTTAATATCTGATCCTCAGGCTGTCAATACACTTACTTTACAAACTCATATATCTTCCCAATTCTATTTATTTTTCATTTGACTATTCTCATACAAGAATGCAATATTTGCATTTTCATTGTTTATTTGAGATGTAATGTTCTGATTACAAAATCAATATGAAGCCAAAAGGAATACCCAGTAATTAGATATTTAATATAATTTATTCAGAAAGTAGCTGATATGGGATTCTCCTCTGTATGGTGTGATTACCATTGATTAATAAAGAATCTGCATTGGCCTGTGATAGGGCAAAGTAGAGTTAGATAGGGAAAACAAAACTGAATCCTAGGAGAAAGAAGGCAGAGTCAAGAAGTGGTATATTTATACAATGAAGTACTATACAGCAGAAAAAAATAATGACGTCTGGAAATTTGTGGGCAAATTGATAGAGCTAGAAAACATCATATTGAGTGAGGTAACCCAGATACAGAAAGACAATTATCACATGTACTCACTTATAAGTGGTTTTTAAACATAAAGCAAAGAAAACCAGCCCACAAATCACAATCCCAGAGAACCTAGACAACAATGAGAACCCTAAGAGAGACATACATAGATCTAATCTACATTGGAAGTAGAAAAAGACAAGATCTTCTTAGAAAATTGAGAGCATGGGGAGCTAGGGAGAGGGTTGAAGGGGAGGGGAGAGGCAGGGAGGGGAACAGAGAAAAATATAGAGTTCAATAAAAATCAATTATAAAAAAGAAAGATGCCATGGCACCTCCAAAGGAGAAAGATGCAAGCTGCCTGCTAGAACATTGCTGGTAGGCCATGAGCCTCATGGTAAAATATAAAATAATAGAAATGGTTTAATTTAATTTGTAAGCACTTTCTAGGAATAGGCTAAAGTCATTGGCTAAATGGTGTTTCAAATAATATAGTTTCTGTGTGATTATTTTGGGAGTCTAGACAACTGGGAATGGAATAAGTAGTCTCTTACAAGAAGTAACATAACTTAATGATACATGAGTATTCCCCTTAGAGTGAGCCTACTAAGTATAGTTAAATAAATCATACTAAATAAAATATATGATAAAGTTTATCTATTTTTGATGAGTTTCAGTGTAATTCTGGTGATTGTTTCCTACATGTACTCCTTACTCCCATGCTTATCCAGGGACAAGTCTGAACACTATGACACTTTCCATTTGAAAAGTGAAGCCATTCCAGCAACAAAACATTCTCCTCAAAAGTCATGAAACATAATTATAAAATTGACAACAAGTCAATTGCATGATGGTATTAAGTGGTCAGTGAGCTGAAATACTCACCAAATCCTTAGTCACATGTCAAATAGTTCTTTGGTTCTTCAAAGTATCTTCCAACTACTTTACTTTCATGCTTTCTTGTTTTAACATGCTTACTTCCTCTTCTGCTAGCTTTTCTTCCTCTCTAAAACTCTCAGTTCTTATAACATCCCCAGATTTTCTGACATATTACTAAAGGCATTCAGGTATCAGTTTTGCCTGTATACCACAGACTTTCTTAGAGTTCACTGTTAAGTGATTTGTCAATATGTGATTTCAACAAAGTTTCTTCTTATGCATAGATAAAATTTTGCTGTCACGTACTTCTGTAGCATAAAATCAATATGGCTGTTTGGCACATTTCATTCGTGCTTGCCCTTAAAATATATACACTCAACCATTTTGCTGAAATCACTAAGAAGCAGCTGTTGTGGACAGATGGCTTGTGTTGACTACAGTGCAGTAAACTATATTAAATGCAATTAACACATTTTCTTACTTCTAACAGGAAGTATTTGAGTGTCATCTATTTCAGCCTAAACTACCTTTTGGGTTAACACATGCATTCATAAATCTTCATATGCCTATAGTTTTTAAGTGAGCACTTCTGTCTATATTTATAAAAATGGCTTTCTTGATTAAAATTACTGAAAGTCATAAAATTGGAAAAAAAAATTGTACTGACCACATTACATTGGAAAATATAATGCTTTTGATTCACAGTACTTTTCAATTCATAATTTGACATTATTTATGTATTGTTTAGGCTTAGAAGAAACCAAACAATTTTTAACTTCAAAGAAAAGAGAAAAGCAATCTCCTTTTGTTTCTCACAAAAAAATTTATAAATAAAGCCAAGTGAAAATGGCCAAAGCAATATAAAACCATCATTACATGTATTCTCAGTGTGAGTCAAACTACTTCATACATACATTTAATTTTTTTTAATTAGTAGAGTAAAAATATGTAACAATGTGCTCTATGAGTCAAAATGGTTTATAAATTTCAGATTATAATTTTATTGTATATTACAATTTGTTTCAAACTTCACATTGAATCCAAACGATCAACATGATGAGCATTTTAAAATAACTTTTAAAGATCTTCAAAGAAAACAATTTTATTTTATACAAAATACATAGTTTCTTTTTTAATATTTTTTATGGTTTATTTAATGTGCATTGGTGTGAAGATCCCCTGCAACTGGATCTTCAGACAGTTGTGAGCTGCCATGTGGGTGCTGGGAATTGAACCGGGTCCTCTGGAAGAGCAGTCAGTGCTCTTAACCACTGAGGCATCTCTCCAGCCCCAACAAAATACATAGTTTCTATACTTTTCTACTCAATGTGATCTAATTGTACCAACAAAAAGGCTAAAATTATTTGAAAATACATTATTGTAATGACTTTTTAAATTGTCAATAAAGATAATTGATGGAATGAATTTAAATAAAGCTAATAATAATTACTGAGTGTTTGATATATCATAAATGTACTAAGCACATATCCAGTGTCACAATTTCATTTTTTCTGTACTACAGAGAAAGCTAAAGGACAAAAATAAAAAAGAGTGTAAATCATGATCTCTGTCAGAATATTAGACATGGGCCTCGTGTGTTTATTGGTCTGAATATATTGTAAATTCTTAACACTGTGCGCCATATGCTACCACTGTGAGCTCGAGCTGTGTATCAGGAAGTGAGATGAAGACCACAGATGCCCTGCAGACGTGTGACCAAATAATGTTGACCACATCTTTTCCTTTGGTCACCTATGTATATACTCAAATACTGACTACACATTACCTAAACTAAAAAGCAAGCAAAATGCACATATATTTTTCCTTATGCATACATATATATGCATGTGTTTATTAGTTTGTCTGAGTGTAACGATAATCAAAAATAAATAGGCCATCAACTTAAAAGTAGGGGTGGTAAGTCAGATTGGAGGACAGGTACATATGAACGACTGGTTTAAGGAAATGAAATGGGTAAAATAGTGTACCCCTATTTGAATTAAAAGCATTTAACCAAACAAACAAAATACATAAATGTAAAATCTTGAGGCTTCATTTTGAAAATCTACATATAGTGTCAACATCTACATACCTATGATAATTTGTAACACATGCAAAATGTGTAAGGAACATACCATTATAAGTTATTTCATAAAGATCCTGATAAGGAGGTCACAAAATCTTAAATGATCACCATTAGCTTTTTAATGATCATCATTAACTCAAAATAACTTTTGAAGATCTTCAAAGGAAACAATTCTGCTTTTTGTATAATTTTAGTCTACCTGCACCAACAAAAATGCTAAAATTACCCAAAAAATATATTATAGTTGTTATTAGAGGCTATTGATGGAGCAAATTGCAAAAGAACTACCCCAAGATGACATATTTTATTGACTAACACATTAAATAAACAATTCATAGCTTTGATACAAAATTAGATCATTCAACCTTAATATTAATATATGCCTATATCACTGAAGATCATCAAATATTTCTTAATGATTATTAATAATGTGATGTGTTTATATGATAAGTCATATATATATATATATATATATATATAATATTTTAAAAGACTTATTTTGCCTAAAAATGTCAGCAATATTTTTTTCTTTTTTACTCTTGCTTTTGTATTTTCAAAATACCATTGATGACATCAAACATTTTAAAATGTTTAACAAGAAAAAAAAAGGATATATGCTGTAAAATGAAAAAGAGGTAAGTTACTAAAGCACTTGATGCAGTCATCTTTAGTTAGAATATAATTGACCATAAAGGAATAAACTCGGATTTCATATGGGAAGAAAATTTATACATTATTAGTATTGTGTTAAAATGGAGTATATAGAAATAGTAATTTTATTAATTTTGAGATAATGTTTTACTATGTAACCTACACTGGCCGTCAGTTCATGATCCTTTCATTTCTGATAACTAATTGTTTATTGAACTTGGTCACAAGATCACTCACTATTCTAAAATATTTTAATTTCAAAGTTATTACAAATTGTTGAACAGATTCACACATATGAATAAAACCCAGAAATATTAATATTACATGTTGACATAATGTAGCACATGCATGCATATACATATATGTAATGTAAATATTTAATTATGAGTTTCACTTTGAATTTCAATTATGAGCCATAAATATGGTAAAGAAAATCTTTGCAAAATTCTTCTGTGAACTCATGTTCATGGCAATGTTTGTTTTTTAAAAAATCTTACTACCTATAATGGAAAATTTTTTCTCTCCCACTTTATTTCTTAAAAGCATACTGATTGCTTTAGAGACAAATCATTTTCTGCAAAATTCGTAACTTTCTTGTATTTCTTGCAATGTGTTTCTTGTGTTTTTCTTTATAATAATGTTAAATTTGGACTGTATTAATAATTTTCTCTCAATATTTTGTCATTTATATTTTCTGATGACTTAATTCAATTTTATATAGAATAAATATACCAGAGTGTATCAGCACTATTAATATATTTCTGTATTCAATCCGTACTCTCTCCCTTTCATCCTCTTTTGCTCACTCTATCCTCAAACAAGCACACTATGTGTATATGTGTATGGATTCATAATCAGACTTTTGTTAGAAGTCAAATTCAATTCCATTTCTTAACTTTGTTATCCATGATACACATATATGTATGTGCCTATAATATGAAAAGCAATAGTTCTCATAATTGTCTTAAAAGCCAAACAATAAATGTAATAAGTTTTGCAATATTTTCATACCCACCAAGAAACTCCACAGCCAATTCAAATCATTCCTTGCTTCATTGCCTTCACTATCTCTCCTCTCTCACTACATTTCCTAGTCTTAGAAAATAATTTAGATAATCAATCATTTATTTTGCCCATTCTCAGCATGTCTCCTTCTAAATAATAGTAATTATTCATCTTAAACTTATGAATTAATAAATATGAAAAGTTATATTTGTACAAACAAATGAAGCTACAGAACCCCCAAAAGAGCCATCTGATGTTGAAGAACAAATGAAAGTTAACTGTTCATTCCAAGATTCAAAAGAGGAGTTACCAGTCTCTCCATCCCCAAATGAAGACCTGGAGGATCCATATAAGGTAATTTTGTGAAATTCTGTCTTAAAGAAGAATCAAGATTGTGGGACACACACAAGAAAGAAAGAAACAAAGAAAGAAAAAAAAAACTTCAAAAAAACCTTTCTTTTCCTGCCTTATGCTTTATCCAGGACTTCCAACATTTGATGTGGTACCTTCAACATCACAATGGAGATTAAATCCCCAGCATACTGACCTAAATGAAAATTATCTGTGGAGTTTCCTTGCCTCAGAGTGACTTACACAAGCAGACTGTTACAAGTCTCCAGGAGCTTCTAAAGGCATCAACACTGACACACCTTTTCTCTCTTCTCGTCAGTTTCTTATGACTGCTACTGTGCTCTGCTACTGTGGAGTCACCTTTCCAGAAACTTCAGCTCTGCCGCTTACTCTTCTTACAATGTCAGGTTTACTTCACTGAATCTCTTTACTTCTATTGACTTAAAAACAGATGATGGGTTTTGAATTTTTATGGCTAAATGGCAGTCTATTGCATTATACAATACATTTTTCTTATCATATATCAAAGGACACAGATTAATTTTATATTTTGGTTATGTAAGTAGTGTCACAATATATGTTTGTATACGTACATAGCTATTGAGGAAGATATGGAAAGAGATATATAGAGACATAATGAGTCCTTTCTTGGATCTGAGCCTATAACTTCTACAATTACATCATAATACACACCAAAGCAACATGTCTAAGGGCATATATATATATATATATACATATATATATATATATATATGTGTGTGTGTGTGTGTGTGTGTGTGTGTATACACACACACACACATATATATGATGTGTGTGCGCATTTGATGTTGAAAATCCTGATACATAAATTTGTGAATGCTAATATAAATGTGAATGCTAATATATATAAATATGTATGTATAATTAGTTCTTCAAAAATTTCCACAGTAAATTTACAATCTCTACTGAACACATTAGTTGATTATCCTTAATAAGATTGCCATTTTAAATAAGCAAATTCAAATTCCACACATAACTTAAATTGTAGCTTTCTGACATTGTATCAACAGTTAGCAATATAATTAGTATCATTTTATCATTAGAGACATTTCACATTCCTTGGATATGTTCTACCTGTTATATCATTCACAAGCCAATTAAAAGGCAAACCACTTTGCCATGTGTATTTCACACAAAGATCAAACTGCCACCAACATCTCACATTAGTAAAGATTTTACCATAGGATCATTATAATTTCCATCCTTTAAATCTTAAAAGAGGTAGACATCCATTCAATATTTTAAAATTCATGCAACAAAATATTAATTCAAGTTTTGTTCCATTAAGACTAATCTTTGGAGAATCATCATAATCCTTGTTTATATATCATCAGTTTGTAAGTGTAAATGCCAATAAATTCTCACATATCACTGATTTCAATAATAGAGTAATAATTCCTCCAAGATGCCTTCTTATGCAAATTCACAGTCACTCTCTCTTAAGTCAATGCAAAAAGAGCATACATACAAAAAAAAACAAACAAATAAACAAAAACCGACAGGGTTTAAGTTGCATTGGTCACTATCTTGATCATGAAGCCCTCCCTGGAGCCCTAGAGTGTGGTTGGGATATAGTTTTTGTGCCTTTTTGCATTTTTCTTAATTGAAAAAACAATTTTCTTTCAATATATTCTGATCAAGCTACCTCTACCCCCAATACTCTGTCATCTTCCCCTCCTACCTTACTCATCGGCCTCTTTTTTAATGTCTCTCTATATCCAACATAATAATAATAACAGTTAATTCACACAAAAGAAACCTATCAAAAAGCAAAATGTAACAGAAAAAGACTAAGAAGACAAAGTAATGCACCAATGGTTCTGGCAAGTACACAAGTACTGGAAGCAGAGGATGTGGACTTCCCAAGGGCAATAAACAACAATTAGTTCCCCAGTAGCCAGTGGTCATAGCATAATCATACATGCAAGAAATACTTTATAAATTGAACAGATTATGTTTAGAATCATATTTATTTTACATATACATATATGCTAGAAATATTTAATAATTCAAAAAAGAAATAATAAACTTAGAGTAGAGTGGGTAGGAGTATAAGAGGGTGTTTGGAGGAAAGAAAGGGAAGGAAAAAGTTGTAATTATAATCACAAAATTTTTTTATAATACAATGCAACAGAAAAATAAAATTTGCCAAACTTATCAAAATGTGATAAAAACTCTAAAAATACATCATTAAGTTCATTTTAAATTTGCCTACTACTAACAGGCATTGTTCTTACCCTGAACTGTAACATTATGGCCTGGTTGGTTTCTGTCCTCCCACCAGGTCCGACAGTCATTAGGTCCCAAGGAAAATGACACAGAGGTCTCTATAAGATATAAAGCTGATTGACCCATTAGCTCAGGCTTCTTATTAGCTCTTGTAGCTTATATTAACCCATTATCCTTATCTATCCTTATGTACCACATGGCTTGGTACCATTTTCAACAGGTCAGGTCACATCCTGCTTCTTCCATGGTCTGGGCAGGACTGTGGAAAGGAGCTTCCTATTTCCCAGAATACTCCTGTTCTCATTGACCCACCTCTACTTCCTGTCTGGCTTTCCTGCCTATTCTTTCTACCTGGCTATCGGCCAATCAGCAATTATTTAAATCATGATTGCGAGAATACAGACAATTCTCCCTCACCACTGAACTCTGGTTAATATGCCTACCATTAATACTTTATTGGAGAAAACAAAACTTTTCTTTGCATGCAGATATCAATTACTGATAGCTTCTTGTTGACAGAGGTTTTGGCCTGCCTGCTTCCACAGCTGTTCAGTACCAAAGAAACACACAGAGGTCTCAACATTAATCATAAACTGGTTGGCCTATTAGATCAGACTTCTTATTAACTCTTTCTTACATCTTATATTACAGGGGGGAGGGGCTTGTGCTGTGGGACAATGGTTTTACCCTGTAAAGGTTTGTTTCTTGTACTTGTTTAATATAACTCTGATTGACCTATAGCCAGGCAGGAAGTATAGGTAGGCTACCAGGCATGAAGTAGAGGCAGAGCAAGGAGAACAGGAGATATCAGGGAAGAGGAAAGATTGAGTCTGCAACCATCACCCAGATGCAGAGGAAGCAAGATGAGAATACTTCACTGGAAAAGGTACCAAGCTACATGGCTAACATAGCCAAGAATAATGGGCTAATTTAAGGTGTAAGAAAAAGTTAATAAGAAGCTTGAGCTAATAAACCAACCAGTTTATAATTAATGTAGATCTCTGAATGTTTCTTTGGGGCTGAACAGCTGTGGAACTGGGCAGAACAGAAATCTCAGTCAACACAGAAGGCCTAGTTTGGTTCCATGCTACAAACCACAGTTCCACAGAAACTAGGTGGCAATGAGGTCCCTAAGAGGGTTGCATGGATTATCATGGGAAAGGGAATGAGTTGAGATCTTCCAGGTAAACTGGCAACAAGTGGTGGGTGGTAAAGCCCATGAGGGTACTGGATAGTCAAGTTGAGGGAAGGATGGAATGGGAGAGCAATGAAAGAGATATTTGATAAAGAGAGCCATTATAAGGCTAGGGAGAATCCTGGTGGTAGGGACATTCCCAGGAATCCACAACGATGACCTCATTCAACCTTTTAACTGTAATCCTCTCTAAAATCAAAATCAAACAGCATATCACATACACTCAACATATAATGGAACAAAATATACACTACTATTCCAAAATGAAGGATAGTGAGAAATTACTGAACCAAAGCAAGACTGAAAACCTGCTGGGATAACTTCAAACTCTTCATCTACATGTCTGTTGTCAAATTTCTCTTCAGAATTCCAACTCCTTTCAGCTTTTTTTGATTTTAGCACATTTCTTTGTGTTTCTATGATTCCAATCCCTGTTAGCAGCTCTTCTGGGAAAGTATCCTGAGACTCTGGCATCTCCAATATCTTGGGGTCTCCACAGCAATCCAGGTTTTACCTACAGAGCTCCAAACAATATGATCTCTAGGCATCCACACAGGGAATCCCTTATTCATGCCTGGCCTTAGCGACCTTTATTAATCACAGAGGAAGAACCTAGAATCCCTTTCTTCTATCCTTGACTCTAAAGCCAAAAGATGTAGCTGAAGCTGCCAAGTTTTGTTTGTTGGAACATGGCCCCTTGATCAATTATAACTTCACCAGCTTTCTGTTTTCAATGGTTTCCTTGACTACCTGAATTTGGCTGTCTTGAAACTGGATCTGTAGACAAAACTGCTCTAAATTCATAAATCTACATGCCTCTGACTCTGAAGTGCTAGGATTAAAGTGTTGTACTACCATACACAGCTACAAGATTATCTTCTATTCTTTTTCATGAGTTGGAAACTTAGCTGTAAGGGATCTCACCATTAGGTTGCCACTCATTTTATTTCAGTTTATAATCTGTTTTTCTCCTTGAATACAGAACTTAGCTCCATTCTATTTCCTGGTTTTCCTTTTTTCTTCAGAATATACATTTTGTATTTTTCTTTGCTCAACTTCTTCCTTTTCATTATACATTTTCTTTTATTATTCATTAGAGTTAACACCAATAACCACACAATAGAATCTATCCTAGGCTTTTTTGAGATTTTCTTTTGCAATGGAATTAATACACAGTGCTTCAATTGACCTCAGGTAGACTTTTGATAAGGGCAAATACCAACCACATTATTCACCTAAATTTCACAGGAAAACTCTATAGTCAGCATTCTAAATTTCTCTGATACCACTTGAGCCAGGCCCTAACAGTTCAAATCTTCCAGATTCCTACCAATATGGCTTATTAATTAGTGGTTGAAACAGTATAATATTTTCCTAACCCAAAGTACCAAAATTCAAATTCTGCCTATCACAGCAACAAACCAGGCCCTGGAAACAACTTCTGTCTTAGTTAGGGTTTCTATTGCCATGAAGAGATATTATGAAGACAGCAGGAAGTGAACTGTGACATTGTGCATAGCTTGAACATAAGAGATCACAAAGCCCACCCCCACAGTGACATACTTACCTCAACAAAGCCACATCTCCTAATAATGCCACTCCCAGTGTGGGTCATTTTCTTTCAAACTGTCAAATCTACTTAACTCTTTCCAGAAATAACCACACTTTTCTACTTTTAAACTTCATGACATATTTTTAAAATTAATTTAAGAACACATCATCTCCAATTTATGCTGTTCATATAATTTGGGTGTGTGGTCATTTACTGCAAAGGGGTCTACCTACTGTTAGTTACACCCTTTAGGAATTGTAACTCCCCCTTCCCAGAAGCCATTTCCTGTCTATAGAACCTCATAGATGGAGGGTTATGAACACTTCCAACTCCATGCTAGAATGTTAAATGGTTTGATCTTGAGAAGGCTACCACAACTACTCAGAATACCTGTCCAGAAGACATTGATTTACTCTTCCCCTCTGTCTCCAACAATTCTTTTGTCACATCTTTTGTGATGTCCCTTGAGCCTTGGAAAGGGGTGATGTTATATAGATGTCCTATTTTCTGCCTGAGATTACCATAATCACTGCAATTTGACCAGCTGAGAGTTTCACAAAGGAGATTAATTGCAGTTACTCTACATGGGTGAGCATAATTGTACCAGATTTGAGATATTAGTTTATTGGCAAATGGTACAGAAATACACTAGAAAACATGTCAATGTGAAAGTTGCAGTCTTTTATTAACCATTAATTATAAATGAATTAATTAGTAATTACTAATTACTAAATATTAAATAAATGTAATATGAAAACCACATTGAGACAAAAAATAATTGCACATTTGTTGGTTTACTAATTTGGTGAAAAATATTGTTGTGGGTCCTCAAATTCTGAAAGAACTTTGACTCCAAAACTAATTCTTCTTGAAATGGTATAAGTTTCAGGAAACCAATTTACTATTGCAAATATCTGTAACATTGAAAATGATGTCCCTATAATAACACAAATCATTTACAAGAATTTATTTTAATGTTGGAATTGGTCAATTTGCAAGAAACTGGGAGATCAAAGTTCCTAGTGTATTTAAGTTTATGTTTTATGATGCAATAAAGGATGCATAACACTGCTAAATCAAGGAATCCTCTGTAACACAGACATGAAGATTATAAAATGTTCTGAAAAAATAATTGAATTTTTTACTTATAATCCTTATTTTCAGTCATGAAAAAGAATTTATTGGGTGTCAGAGTATAAATTTACATTAGAATATTCAAGACCTGGTACTTTCTCTTTTGTGTAAAGAAGAAAAATAAAAGTTTCTCTGATAGAAATTTTATAGGTTGCTACAAAATGGAATTTTCTCTCACAGTAAAATGACAATTTAATCTCTAGATTTTATAAAGTCTTCTTATTAAAGTTTCATTAGTAGGAAGTAATGTATGTAATTTGGTTATAGTTTTATATTGGGAAATAACATACATATATTGGCTATGTAAAATGTTTTATTTTCATGTTTAAAAAGATGAGGAATAATTATAATTTTTTTATTTTACAGACCTATTTAGAAAGAGATAACATTCCGGGATTAGCTATATCAGCTAATTATTGGTTTTAACTAAGCCACATTATACAGATTTCAGTGTGAATTAGTGAACTTACATTTTTATCCACTGTGTCTAAATGAAACAAATGGTTATTGCATTACATTATTTTATACTATTTTCAGTTTTATATTTCTTCCTGAATGTGTGATGAGATGCACAAATCAAGCTTCTGTGATGCTCATTCATGAATCTTCTATCACCGGGCCTCACTTCTTCAGGACCTGTAGAGAATGCATTTTATTCCCCTGGTTCAGTCAATCGGCATAGCTCATTTCCTGGTGTAGGTTGCCTTGTGACCAAGAATTATGTTAATTTGATAAAATTTCCTGAAAACCAATTTGTGGAACCTTAAAACACCCCTTCTAATATATTCTAAGTGTTCATTTTATTCATTTCTACATATTTTCCTGTATAAATAAAACTCCCCCCAAAATATTACTCATAGATCAATTAATTGCATTTACTTGCAGTATTCTGTGAGTTATTCAAATTACGTTCTAAGGAAATTACCTTGTTCCACGTCCCAGGATGTTGACAGAGATATGGCTAAACTTTTGGAAGACTTACATTCCAAACAAGAAGAGAAAGATTTCATAGCTGAAATTATCAGTGAAATTAAGAAATCATAGTTAGAAAGAAAACTATCTTAAGATGAGGCATATTGAAGAACCATTAAGCCTATTAACTTAGAGCTGAGGTATATAAACACTATTTCAGGACTTCATTTCTAAGTTTAATTAAAGTATTTGCTTGTGGAGGAGGGTGTTGTGTTAGAGTAGGGTATTGAGGTTGAAGTCTAGGGACTTGTACAATCTAGGCAGGTGTTCTGGTACTTCCAGAGTTTCTTCATCAGTCCATACTTTATTTTAAAGATGTGTTAATTATACTTTATTAGAATACAGATTATCCTTGGCATATTTAATCTTATTAATTTCTCATCCATAGACTTAACACCAATTTTGTTTTCTATTTCTTTAATGCAAAAATATTTTATCCTTTCACACAACAATATTATACATAATCCTTTCTTTAAAATGAGAAATACTAAATATAAAACAATTATTTTAAATTCTGGTAAAATTTTTAGAAGCCAAGACCTCCCCACCTCTAATCCCATGTAAATTCACATCTTTTCTGTTTCTCTTTCATAAAAATAGAAACAGGAATCTAAAAAAACACAATACAATAAAATAACATTAAAAAGCAAGCCATATTGAATGGTAAGAATCACAGAGGAGTAAGAAAGGGGAGATAATAATAACTAAAATATATTTTAGAAAAAAATGATCTATTTTCAATAAAAAATGTGGCAAGAAAATTCAGTACTGGCTTATGCTAGTTTCAGATAACTAATTTTCTATTGTTTTTTTAAAAGAATATCTTGCCAAAGTCAAGCATATATATGAGAATCCAAATAGATATAGATAGAATGACAAATAACTGTATTTTGAAAAGGGTCCAAAGGTATCCTTTGGAACAACTCATGCTGTTTCTAAGACTACATCTTCTTCCCCATAAACTGATGACAAGGCCCCATTCCAGAAAATAATACCTAAAAAATAATTGAATATGGAAATGTTTTGCTGGTGTTTACATCAAGGCTTTGTCCTTATGGAATTGTACTCATGGCACAGGAAGTTATTCCACATGCAATCAAATGAGAAAGATCAAGACAAGCCCAACTACAAGCCTTCCAGTCTACAGGACTGACTTGACTCCAAGTAGATATAAATGTTTGTCTTTTTGTCCATATGTATATCTTTTGCTTTTTCTTTGGATCTTTGTCTTCTTTGGTTGTTATTATATATTCAAATTCATTAGTTTTGGATTCATCATTTTATTTTAATATTATTCTATATGACTCTGACTCTGATTTCTAAGGAAAGATGGAAAGGTTGTGGACACCAATGGAAAGGAAGTTGTGAATGAACTGCAGATGAATTTGTGGTGTGAAAACTGTAATAAGGATATATTGTATGAAAAAAATCGTTTTCGGTCAAAGAAAGAAGAGAAAAACATTTACTAGTTTAAAGTTTATCTTGTCCTTCTTTATCAAACTCTCTCATCAACATGTCAATTATGTTAATTAATTATTGAGTATAATTTCACTATTCTACAATACAGCAGGAAAAAGAATACTTAAAGATCTAAATAATTGGGTTATGTTTTCAATAATATTCAATTTTGTTCAACAAAATCCAGTTAATGGTACATTGCCTAGAAAAAGTAATTTTGGGAAAATATCAAAAAAGTTCAGCTATGGTTGAAAATGTAATCATGAATGATTATAAGATTATCATAAATTTTTTAGATGATATGATATTGAATAATGATAATCTCATATTTACATAGATAAAGTTTATTTAATTACTCTGTAAAAAAAAAACCCTTATTAAATATTTGAGGTGGTTTGAATAGATATGGTCCCTATAGACTCAAGTGTTTAATGCTTGACCCAGAAGTCATGGCAATATTAGAAGGTGTGGCTTTATTGGAGGAAGTATGATATTGTTGTAGGAATTGTGTCACTGTGGAGGTGGGCTTTGAAGTCTCCTATGCTCAAGCTACATCCAATGTGACAGTCTCCATCTGATGTCTGGTAATCAAGATATGGACCTCTTAGCTCATTCTCTAGTAATATGTCTACCAGCATACCACCATATCCAGCCATGATAATAGTGAATTAAAACCTCAGAAACTGTAAACCAACCCCAATTACGTGATTTCCTTTAAAAGATTTTTTTTTTTGTCATGGTGTCTCTTAACAATAGAAACCCTAACTAAGACAAAGTTTGGTACCAAAGACGGGGATATTACTATGATAGGCTTGACCATGTTTGGGGGTTTGGGTTTTGGAAAACCAAACATGAGTGTACTACATAATTCTGCTAACTCATTCCCGAGTATATTTCCACAGGAAATGTAGGGACATTGTTTGCACTTTGATGGAAAATGCAGCACTGTTGATTGCAGAGACGGGATCTAATTCCCCATCCATAGATGACATATATCTAGACAGTATGACATATATAAATAATGGAATATCTTCCAGCCATTAGTACTGAGGTACTGGAATTTTAAGGAAACCAGATGAAATTAGAGATCACTATGTTAAAAGTAACAATTAAAGTTAGACAAAAGTCACTTTATTTGTACAATGCTGTGGGACAATAGTCTGTACCCTGCCATTTGTATTTTAAATAAATGCTGACTGGCCAGTAGTCAGGCACGAAGCATAGTCAGGGCAACAAAAATTCATGGAAAAGCAAAGATTGAGTCTGCAACCATCACCAAGATGCAGAGGATGCAAGATGTAACTGCCTGGTCAAAAAAGGTACCAAGCTACGTGGCTAACACAGACAAGGATAAAGGTTTAATGTAAGATATAAGAATTAATTAGTAAGAATCCTGAGCTACTAGACCAATCAGTTTATGATTAATGTAGACCTCTGTGTGTTTATTTGGGACTAAATGAATGGGAACCAGGCAGGACAGAAGCCTCAGTCAACAGTAGAAGAAAACAGATTGATAGGAATGTAGAACAATGGTTTCTAGATGGCATGAATAACACGAGGAAAGGAAGAGAAGGAGAATGTATATGAAATTAAATTGGAGTGGAAAAATAATTCCTAGTGCTGCAGGGAGAATAGTCCTTGATAAAAGGGACTTTTAGGGACTGGAGTGAGAGGTCTGCAGTTAGGAGTACTTCTCACTCTCGCAGTGGACTTGGATTTAGTTTCCAGCATGGATGACAGCTCACATTTGTCTGTAACCCTTTGAAACAAGGTCCAGACTTTCTTCTGGTCTCCTCGGGCACTGCAGATATTTGATGCAAATATACATGCAAGTAAAATACCAATTTTATTAAGAAGTGGAGGACAGGAATATTCATTCATAGAAGATAGCATTGATAGTTTGTCTGACTTTCTCAGTACTTGCTATTTATATGTATAGAAAATCTATGTGGCTACATGACACTTTACATTAAGAACATCAAGTAGGTATCACATTACAGTGAAGGATATATTATAATATTATACAAGTCTACTAATTTATTGCTTTAGTGAAAAATTATTTTAGAAATAAAGATAATAACAATCTTTCTTTGAAACTTGTTATTTGTTTGAAATTATTGTCCAACAAAAACCTGTACTCAAATAGGTTTATCTTTCACATGCATATCCCCCAGGCATGGCATGACCATTACTGGACTCTCCAAATCAGAGCAGGTGTTGTTTTGTACACTCTAAAACCCCTTTTAAAATTGGTACTATTAACAATCCTAAAATGAAGAAAGAGTAGGGAAAGTCAATAGACTCTTCTCAAACATTCCAACACTCACTAACTCTTATCCTTTCTTCCCTAAAAAGTTACACATAATTCTAGCCTATCAATATTTTGTTAGAAAAAGAGAGTACACTGAATTTTTTTGGCACAGGAATAGCTGATGGGAACATCAAGAAATCAAATCAAAAGGATGACACAGCTCCTTGGCAAAGATCCAGCAAAGCTGAGCCACATGATGGACACCATGCCATCTTTGGTTTTCCTTTCTGCTTCTTGCATACTTGGGGGACTTTTAATATTTCCACAATTTGGGGATATTAAATTGTTGGAAATTTTTCTGATGAATCATTTCTGCCTTCTAGAAGTACTGCTTCTAAACTTCTCCAGAAAGTTCCTGAACATACTATCCTTCCACTTTTAGGGAGGTATCTTTATCTGCTTGAAGGTCTTCCTTATTCCTTGGAGGTTGTGACACCCATAAAAAAGTCAGAGTGATCTTTATGATGCTATGAGAAATTTTGGAAGCATCTGACCCTGTATTTACTCAGGAACAAGATAATCAAAGTAAACTTTAAAAGGTCAATGAGATTTGATGGGCTACAGGAATTTGCCACAGATCAGACTACAAGAATCTTCCCGTTGTAAACTCAGGTAACTACGTGGCATATTTAACAACAAAGTTAGGCTAGCTAAAGTTAGCTCTGCTCTACACAGAGACCTTTATTGATGAACATACAATTAAGCAAAAAGATGATAAAAAAATGAAATGTGAGGACTTTCCTTTCTTAGAAAAGTTAGCACATAAAATGCCACTGTGAGATCATATGACCAAAGAATGAGAGAATGCCAGGATTAGCCTTATACAAAAATTTTGTAAATATATAAAATATAAACTTTTTATGCCAGAATTTGAATAATAACTGTAGCAGCTTTGGCCTGAGGATTTTTCTTGGGCACTGTGATCATTAGGAGTTAATAACACACTGCTTGGAACACAGCAGTCTGCTTGGGCTGGCTTGAAGGTTCTGCTTAGATATATTGTCCTTTTAGCCACAAAAGTTACTAGTCTGAGTCCAGGCTGTTATATGCCTCTAGTTTCTTAAGAGTTGGATTATGGCTAAATTGTGGTGGTGCACACCTTTGATCCCAGCACTCAGGAGGCAGAGGCAGTCAGATCCCCATGAGTTTGAGGTCAGCCTGGTCTTTGGAGTGAGTTCCAGGACAGGCACCAAAGCTACAAAAAAACCCTGTCTCAAAAACCAAAACAAAAAAAAATGGGTTATGAGGTTAATGAGTAAAAATGGTTATAAAAGAAAACTTTATCAATCATGATTAAACATGAGGAAAAATTATTGTAAATGATAATTCTGTTCTGTCATGATTTATCAATGATGACTAAAAGATGTGCAAGAGGAAGTGAAACACATGTCCAAAACCAAAAATAATAAATGATATATGAATTTTGGAACAACATTTTGTCTCACTCCCGACCACACCTGTCTCACTCCTGATCACACCTGTCTCACTCCTGACAACACCTGTCTCACTCCGGACCACACCGGTCTCACTCCTTTCCTCACTGACTCCTTAAACCCCTTTCAGGGCCTGTCAACTGCCTGGACTGACTCCCAGCAATCGTTAGACCCCTGTGTGCTACTAGCCCTTTCACCTGGGGCCCCCCACAGCCACAGCTGCACATAATTCTTTGCTGACTGCATGTGTTCTTGACAATTATAATAGCATATAGTAAAGTTAAAAAGTTAGGGGGACTCATCTAAGCAGTTTTGGAAATAATTTACCTTTGTAGTGGAACTCTTCAGTGTTCTGTCTTTTCATCACCCATATTCTATAATTAACTTATCTTCTATACTTCTTTTTTTTTTTTCCTTTGGTTTTTCGATACAGGGTTTCTCTGTGGCTTTGGAGCCTGTCCTGGAACTAGCTCTTGTAGACCAGGCTGGTCTCAAACTCACAGAGATCCTCCTGCCTCTGCCTCGCGAGTGCTGGGATTAAAGGCGTGCGCCACCACCGCCCGGCTCTTCTATACTTCTATAATCAATCAAGATTTGATCTTTTGTCAGTGCCTTATTGTAGTGATTTGGTATTTGTTCCCAAATAACTAACATAAGATTAATTAGATGAAAACATGCAAATATATGTGTGTGTGTGTGTGTGTTGTCCTATATTGATTTACTTGAGGATAGTAATTTTAAAAACAATCTCCTAAAATGTTATGTTAAAATGTAATGTTGGTAGGGTAAAACTGTAGTGTTAATATGTGAGATCAGAATATAAGTATCAACAATAGGAC
Organism: Ondatra zibethicus; assembly: GCA_004026605.1. Taxonomy (NCBI): domain Eukaryota; kingdom Metazoa; phylum Chordata; class Mammalia; order Rodentia; family Cricetidae; genus Ondatra; species Ondatra zibethicus. The sequence continues at coordinate 5,885 of PVIU01010524.1, read as the reverse complement.
ATAGGAAGAGGCCATACTAAAAGTAAATTCTCAAACCACAAAAAAACATGCTTTAGCTTAATATAAATAAATTCAACATACAAATTTTTATTGCACAGCAATTCTACCAATTTTGTTATAGGTCTGTAATTATGTGAGTTTTCATTCTTATTTCCTTGTATTTTAATTTTTGATTTGTGCTAAAGACATCAAAGTTGTAACTGGAGCATGATATCTTGGAGTAATCAGTTTTTTAAGATTTCTAGTCAACTTTAAGAAGCATATATCACAATTTTCTTCCTTCAAAGTTCTTCTAAATACTTGGTTTACTACATAGTAAAGCTACATATTTCTATTCTCAGAGTATCCTTAAAATATATCACTTGTACGAATTACAACAGATTTGCTTTTCAATTAATTTTTCCATTTTAACCTTCACTGACTCCATCAACATCCTTCTTATACTTCTGTTTGGCATTGAAATTTTAATCTGTAAGTAGTCCCTCCTTTCAAACAAGTCAATAGTCCCTTTATACATAGATGCACTTCAAATGACCAATTAAATTAAGAACTCATTCTGGGAAATTAGGTGGAACTGTTATATTGTGTGGGAGGTTAATATCATGTCCTTGTTGAGAAAATGTCAAGAGTTTGAGCACATTGTGCTCCAACCCTCATTTTAGGTTGCAGCACAGCATGCAAATCCAGAGTTTCCTAATAAAAACCTGCAGGTGACAGGCAAAGGGACATTGGCACAGAAAAAAAAAATAAACAGAATTTATCTCTACTGACTTTACCAGGAAATAAAACCTGTCACATGAGAGCAATGGAGCTGATAAATATAACGAATAAGGTCACCCACTCGAGAATATTTATTTAATACTTTCAATTTAGCAATATGCCTAGTAATAGAGTTTTTCATGTGAATAAATGTTAATTATGTATGTGGTTTTGTGTTTAAAAGCCATGTATCAAGATTTAGAAGAGTTATAAAGCTCATTCCAGTTCAATGCTTTCTTTAAGAAACATATACAAAATTAGATCTAATAAAGACTTTTTGCAACAGGAATAGAAGTGACATGATTGTTTAATCTTTGAGCATTGTTTATTGTGCTCAGTTTTCTTATGTTTACTCTCTAATTCTATGCTTTATTTTAAATTAAATTAAATTAAAATTAAATTTTAAAAATTGTATTGTTCTCTCTTTGACATTGCTTGCTTAATTCTGAATCTTCATTGTGTGGTTACGAATACTATATATTATAACTTTTCTCATTAATTAGTATCTTTTTCTCTAAGGTTTTAGTTCAGTATTTAATTTGTATCAGTAATATGTAATCTATTATAATGTGAAGTACTTTATGAAACTATGTCATAGAAAATATTTGGTAAAACAATTATAAAGTATTTATTAACATTTGACATATGACTAAATAAATGTCATTTTTCTGTTTAAAAATGAAACATTTCCATACCTGCTCTTCTAAGGAGCACAACTTTTGTCATAGAATAACAATTGCCACTATTGGAAATCGTATCTTTCAATCTCAGTACTGTAGATTTTAGTAATAAAAGATGCTTGAATAAAGCCATGCTTAAAAATAAGAAGAAATAAAGAGAGAAAGAGAAATGAAGAAAGAAAGAAAAATTCAATTTTAGTGAAGTAATAGAAAAAGAATTATAGTGTTACTATCATTCTGTCAGGCAAGAGTAAGTAACACTGTGAACATTTAAAAGTAAAAATCTCGAAAAGTTTTTGAAAATAACTGTCTGCATTTCAAATCACATTGTTAAAACAGAAAACTAAGTGCCTTTACTGGAGTATTGTGATTATTGCAACAATGACTATGTTTCTGTGTTAAAGAGCTGCATCAGTAGAGTGTAACCCAGTCCGTCTCGTTTTACACTTTCAACTGATTAGTTGTGCTGCCACATATGGTTACCCTTGCTCTTTGTACAAAAAAAAAAAAATAGCTTTGTGAATCCCTAACCAAGTGCCAAATTAATTATGAATTTGGCTTCTACAAATTATTGAAGTAATCTAATTTGTCTTTCTTTTTGGTCAATTTGATTTTTGGAAAAATACTATTAATCAGCAGCAGAATTTTAACTACCCGTGGCAACCTTCAATTCAGAACTTTTGAACTATAGAAATAAATGGATCAAACACTTTAACTTAAAACCCAAAGCACTAAACCTGAAAAAGGAAAAGACTGTGGATATTCATCAAGACATTTGTGTAAACAGAAACTTTTGTGTAGAACTTCCCACCTATTTATAAGAAGTGCTTTGTGTCATATCCTTTTCCTCCTCCATATAGCATTCCTTCGCAAGTGATTACAATGACTTTGTCATAGAAAAGGAAACTCTTGTTGTCAGTGCTTAGCTTTTCTCTTCTTTCTACTTTCTTAATAATTTACATGTGTTTTCTTCGCAATGTGTACTAGACAGGCTCTTAAGGACAATCCTTCCAAATACATGTTCATATTCTTCTAACCTAAATGTTTGACATCAGTAATGATAGATGCTCATTATATTGGTTTTAATATTGTCTATAATTTCGATTAAAACCTCTGAAAATTATAAGAAAATGCATTTTAAATTAGTTTTAATAAATACAAATCTGAATTCTGTACTTAAATTATTTTTTAATCTTTTTCCCTCTCATATTCTTTACTCAATTTCAAGTTCATCACACATTTTCATTTATTGATATGATTTACATATACATACTTACATATATGGTGATTCCATTTAGTGTTTCCCATACATTTTTATGTTTATAATTGACTACTTTTGTTTGAATAATGTATTATTGGTCTCATTGTCATAAATGTTTCTCTTTCAGAAATCATTAATTTTCTGTGGCTCATCACCTATTGGTAAGACCATATGAGATTTTGTCCATATTATTTTCATTTAATTATTGTTATAACACTGATTTTGTTCAGACGACAACCATATGGTTTAACTCTCATGGATCCTGAAAAAGACTGACAAATATAAGCGCGCAAGTTTGTTACCCAACACCAAATATCTGCCCTGAAAGCAAACAGACAAGTAACATTAATACATTACTTGTATTTATGAGTGTGTATTTATGCATGAGTATGTGTGTAAGAACTATTAAAGAAAAAAAGAATTCTTGAACTATAAAAATATCAAATGTATGCAAGGGAATATTTGGAGGGAAGGAAACAAAGGGGGGAGATACTATAATCTTATTTTAATCTCAAAAAATTAAAACTATATTAAACTATTTATGGGTCTAGTTTTCATTTCATTCACACACACAAAAAACCAGCATTTCATAGCAGATTTCAGGTCCTCAAGCTCTCACATTCTTTGCCCCTCCTCTTTAACAATGATCCAGAGCATGAAATGTAGTAGCTGTTTCTATTGCATTTCATCTACTCAGCTTGAATTCATCATAATCACTTGTTCTCTGCTATAGGAGGCAGCTTGCTTATTCCCAGCTGCTCAGACTCTAAATAACCACCCAGAAACTATATTACTTAAATCACTGTTCAGCCAATCACTTAAGCATATTGCTAGGTAGCTCTTATGTCTTTGATCAACCCATTTCTATTATTTTATATTTTAACATGAAGCTTGCGGCCTGCCAGCAAGGTTCCAACTGGCGGCTCCATGGCTTCTTGTGACTGCCTTCTTTCTCCCAGCAATCGGTTTAGTTATTAGTGCCTAGCTCTACTCTGCCCTATCACAGGCCAAGCTAGCTTCTTTATTCATTAACCAATAAAAGCAACTCATATACAGAAGGACTTCCCACACCAGCTCTTTGTATCTGTTCCAGTTAAGAATTTTTATAATATTTTCTGTCTAGTGTAAAATGATGTACTTTTGAGGAAGGGTTAGAGCTATATTTATGTGTGGTAAAAGGGCTGGTATTAGAATGTAGCTGTGAAGTACATTAGTTTAAGAAAATGTGATAGTAAGCTTTTGTCTAGGGTTGAAGAATTCACCAGCCACGGGAATTTGGTTAGGTTTATAATACCATGAATAAAACCCCTACTGTTCAATGGGCATTGTGTTCAGTCATAATGTTATAGTTACCCCCAATAATGCAAGTTCAAATATCACATTCTTGGAGATGTCTTTCAATACTGGTCAGAAGCAAGTTTGGGTTCCTAAGCATCATTGATAGTTAGGACTATGAAATAGTTTTATCTCCTGGAAGCATGTGTAACACTGTAGATACTATGAGAACTAGTAATTAGGAAAGAAATTTCCAGGTAAACTTCAGCTGTATTCTTCTAAGTCCCATGTCTGAATTGTGTGGTATCTTCTGCAATAGGTCTGTGAGGAAATGGCAGTATCCTACATTGTCTCAAGGAGATTTTTGGATTCCTTTCACCAACATCTACAAAGGAGGCTTTCTAAGCCAGGCACTGGGATTAACTGATTGTCTATGGCTTTGAGGATAAGGATTATAACACATACAAACACACACACACACATTTTACGTGCACAGTAGTTTATATTTTACATTTTTAAAATAAACATGAAATAATATGTTTCCTTATGGCTTTTCAGACAACTTTACTGTTATTTTAGCCCTGAATAAATCATAATTTTTATTCTTCATTATTTAGCTAAAATAAATAAAACATATTTGTAAATTTTGATCTAACATGCTTTTATAAATCAGAAAAAAATTATTACATGTTACTTTCCAGTCTTTATTAACTTAATCTCTCATCTATCATCTAAATTCATTGTCTCTATTTCACCTTTGATAGGTCAGAAAAGCAAATATCTGGTATCCTTTATTAGAATTTTTTGAGATGCCTATATATTAGTGTATTAATAGAATTATAAGCAGAGTTTATAGAATAAAATTAGAATTTAACTTTGTATATGCAATCCAGTGATAATCTCATCTGGCTGAGCAAATAAGAAAAATATTTTATTTATTCATTCTAAGGAATTTACTTACCAAAAACAATTTGCATGCAACAGTTATAAGAGAAAACATTCATTTTAATGCAAAAGTCTTAGCAGGTAGGAATGTGGACAAGATTTCAAATAAGAAAGTTACATCTTCACCAGTGTTGGGGTCTCCAATCAGGCATAGAAAGCAGTTTTCCAATATAGGTTAAAAAATTGTTGAAATTGTAGCCTTGGGCTATAAGAATTCTTACTTAGAAATATTTAAAAATATTTGAACACAGTGTTGCAGTGTCAAAAGTCAAAAGGAGCTCCAACTGGGATTCATGTTGAGGAAAAGAAAGAATATAAAAGGGACTGTGAAATACTAGAGCAATGAAGCTATAACATAAAATAAAACATTAACATATAACAGAACATCAAATGTTAGCATTAAATGCTAATGTAACAGGAATTCCTTTAGTACACTGCACATTGGATATGAATAAGACGGTTTAAAGAGAGAACAAGTAAACAAGTGGAACTGATGATTGTTTTGCAATAGTAGCTACATTTTATAACTTTTGGAACTAGCATTTTAACCACGTTTGCAAAAAAAATAGACAATTTGGTAGATACACAAGTTTCCTCTTATCTGAAATAAATTGCCCAAATCATCTCTAAAAGTATTATCCATTATTATTAAAATATTTAAATTGCAAAGTGTCATAAATACTATTGGTTGGGGTCAAAATATATCCAAATTAAAAGTCTATGCATTTGGTAGAATTCTGCATTAAAACCATCTGGTCCTGGGCTTCTACTGAATGGGAGAAGATCTTCACTGACCCCACATCAGACAAAAGTCTGATCTCCAAAATATACAAAGAACTCAAGAAACTAGACATTAAAATTCTAAATACCCCAATTAAAAAATGGGGTAAGGATCTGAATAGAGAATTCTCAACAGAGGATGTTCGAATGGCCAAAAGATACTTAAGGTCATGTTCAACTTCCTT